>JASAND010030600.1:0-156459 GCA_030248195.1 Trissonchulus latispiculum | reverse complement strand
CCTAGCTACTTCATTACAAATGGCAAGCCAGCACTTAGCTAAGCATCCATTACGTTGATCGTTAAATAGTAAAGGCATTTTATGTTTTAAACAAGGTTTTCTCACATTTCGAGTAATATTGTGCTTTCAAATTTGACGTACAAATTGACCAAAACCTATTGCAGGGTCATTTTTTAGTTTTCCGTTTAAGGTGGTGATTCCCTTTGGTCACATAAAGTTTGCACCATTATTACTCGTTCATTACTTGGAGTTAAGGTGGTGATTCCTTTTGGACACATATTGTTGTAAATCAAGATGAAATTTGACGAAACTTTCCGAAATACGTTCTTCTAGCGTTCTAACACCCTCCGCGCAATCCCGATTCAAAAATTCGAGATTTCCGGTCAGGGCAGTTTTTCCCAAATTCTGAAAGCTTGGCAGCAGCTATACAGTTATGACTATATTCATTCGAAAGCTCTCGCTGAGCTTCATATTTTTGCTCTTTAAAGGCACGTCGTAGCACTTCTCTACCGTGAGATATAGCCGATTATCTTGTTTTGTCGTCGAAAACTTGTCATTTTTGCAGAAATCAAATAATCCATCATTTCTTGAACTATGCAAGCCGTAAAATCAAACTAAGGGCGTCGATCTGAAGATCTCTTAGGGGCTAATCATCCGAGGCAAGATCGTCTTCCAACAGCTATCCCGTAGGCTGCTATCATAAAAAACGCACTTTTTGCAAAAACACGACCAATTTTTTCCAAACATTGTGGAGCATACACCTTACAAGCTGGAGGGATGCTACTTAACGGATGTGTTCTACACACATATACCTAGGGACGATTTTTTAGTTTCCCCGATTACTGCTTTCTAGCTAAAGTAATCGCTTGACAAATTTGAAAAAATAGGCAAAATACAGGTTACGCACACATTTCAGATTATTTCTCTATAACGAAGAGCGATTTCACAATAAATAAAAAATCGTCCCCAGCTATTTGATGGAGGTATCGAATGATATAACCGATGTTTCGCGAAAAAATTTACTTGAGTCTGCAAAAATTCTGGAAAATTATATTTCTTCTAAAATGTGTTTTAAATGTATTAGAAAAGCAACATTAGTTTCATGGTATGCAATAAAAAGAGAAAATGTCAAGCTGCATTTTGATATAAAAATGGCTTATTAACTCCAAGTAATGAGTGAGTAATAATGGTGCAAAGTTACCAAATGTGACCAAAGGGAATCACCACCTTAAGAAGCCATTTTTATATCAAAATGTAGCTTGACATGTTCTCATTTTAATGCATGCCATGAAACTAATGTTGCATTTCTAATATATTTTTAACACATTTAGAAGAAGTATAATTTCCAGAATTTTTGCAGACTCAAGTAAATTTTTTCGCGAAACATCGATTATATCATTCGATACCTCCATCAAATAGCTGGGGACGATTTTTTACTTATTGTGAAATCGCTCTTCGTTATAGAGAAATAAGCTGAAATGTGTGCGTAACCTGTATTTTGCCTACTTTTTCCAAATTTGTCAAGCGATTACTTTAGCTAGAAAGCAGCAATCGGGGCAACTAAAAAATCGTTCCTGGGTATATTTGTGCAGAACACATTTGTTCAGTAGCAGTCCTCCAGCTTGCATGGTGAATGCTCCACAATCTTTGGAAAAAAAATTGGTCGTGTCTTTGCAAAAACTACATTTTTTATGATAGCAGCCTACGGGATAGCAGTTGGAAGACGATCATGCGTCGGATAATTTGTCCCTGTGAGACCTTCAGATCGACGCCCTTAGTTTGATTTTACGGCTTGCGTATTTCAAGAAATTTTTAATTATTTGATTTCTGCAAAAATGACAAGTTTTCGACGCCAAAACAAGAAAATCGGCTATATCTCACTGTAGAGAAAAGCTAGAAACTTGCTTTAAAAAGCAAAAATGTGAAGCTCAATGAGATCTTTCGAATGAATATAGTCATAACTGTATAACTGCTGCCAAACGTTCGGAAATTGGGAAAAACCACTCTGACCGGAAATCTAGAATTTTTGAATCGGGATTGCGCGGAGGGTGTTAGTACGCTAAAAGAACTTATTTCGGAAAGTTTCATCAAATTTCATCTTGATTTACGCCGCCAAACAACAATATGTGCCCAAAAGGAATCACCACCTTAAGTCAAGAACAACTGAAATATCGCTTGTTGAATTTTGAAAAATGGCGTCAGTGTGCGTTTTTTGTAGTTTTCTTTCGACATGCTAAACAGTAACTAAAATGATGAAAAATGACCCTCGGCAAGAGATTCCTTCGGGTCCTGGCGGATCTCCGCCCCCAGACCCCCGGTATTTCCCACTTTGTCATGGAATGCCAAGGTGCAAGGTCATGTCTCAATGTTACTCAATGTTATTTGTTAAGTTGTTGTCCACCTGCATCCATATATATCAGATCTTTTTGAACTCATGAATTTCACGTCAATAAATACATAGAGACTACTAGGTGTATTTATATACATTTATATATATTTATACATTTATATTGTTCTCATTCAACAGGTCAGGCAGGATCAAGATTAGTACTAAAGTAAAACCCCGAAATTAACAAAATTTGTAACTGTAGCAGAAGCAGAATATCCAAATTTTTTGGTTCTTCTAAAAAAACGTTTTTCGCAAAAAATACACAAATGGCAACTTAAAATAATGCAAGATTACCATTTTTCTGAAATTTTCAAATACAAAAGACCTATGTACGAGCAATTCACTATCAATTTATTGTAACTAACGTTAATAGTATTTACAAATGCTTCACTGTTTTGCAGTTGAATAACGCTGCACGGAGCATACACGCTTCTCTATTGACTTTATACTGACTTTATTCAAAATTCAAGAATTCCCAGATGCAATTAACACAAAAAATGCATTAGCGTTAAGAGCTTTAGTTAGAATAGATGTAACAGTTGCCAAATAATCTTTTTAAACATTTCCACAACGGATTTAATCCGTAATTTCGAAAAATCTCCAACTTCTGGGGGGGTCTGCCCCCCAGACCCCCCGGTGCTCATTTGCAATAATCCTGCTATTAAGGATCACCAGTTATCAAAGTTTGCGAAACCGAATGTATGTTTTAATGTTTGCTACCTTTCTTCTCAACGATATTCCTAAATATTTCATAAATTTTTAATACTTTAATTAGTTTAACTAACATTGAAATATCGGAATAATGTGTGTCAATAATATATATATATATATATATCGAAAATTAATAAGTTCTGCAACAGACGCCAAATAAAATCTTTTTAAACATTTTCATTACGGATTATTCTGTAATTTCAAAAAATTCTTCAACTTCTGGGGGGTTCCGCCCCCCAGACCCCCCGTCGTGTATGTTGGACGCATCTATATTCTTGGTAAGTAATCCTGTAATCGTGCATTACCGTTAAGCAGCATCAGCTTTCTAAATAGTCTAAATAGCTTTGCACTAAAGAAATTATCGAAATTTTTATAAATAAAACAATTTTTCCACTAAAAACACGCTAAAACAAGATTTCTGCCTGGACGCAAAATTTCTTAACGGGACGCAACTTAAATTTAGCGGGACGCAAGGTTGACGCAAATCCGAAAACCAAAAAAACTCTGATCGAAAGTAATCCTTGTTCAAAATTTCATTTTAATTTTTCCGATTTGTGAGTTATCACAGAACCATGAAAGCTACATTACTTGAGAATATGCAAGTTTTTATTTATGTAATGCTTAATTTAATTTAATAATTTAATTTTAAAGAGGTCAAATATATAGGTTGCCATTACAAATTTTTCAGTCTACACTAGTGCGGTAAACGATACCACCACCTTAAGTTAAGTTTAAGTTAAGTTTAAGTTTAACTTAACCTAAGTTTAACTTCTTTTTTCAGAGTAGTGACACACACTAATTCTCGGATGCTGGAGCAACCGAAATGCTGCTGCTGCCTGCCCATTCGAAACGGCGTTCTTGTCCTGGGCTTTGTTCAGTTTGTGATCGTGGGTACAGCACTGTCCTACAGTGTTTACTATCTCATAAATTATGATGACATGACCAAAGTGTTGCGGGGAAGTCAGAAGATTGCAATTGAAGAAGCCTTAATACCAGAACCTGTCGACGTGGACAAGTAATAACTGTGTTAGTTGTGCGTTTAATGGCGCAAAATGGCATATCAGAGGACTGCTAACAAACTAAACTGTTCAGAAATTAATTTACTTTTAATATTATTAAGTAAATAAAATGCATTTTTAGTGTAATTAAAGAAACAGATTTTATTTTTATTCATTTAATTTGGATATTTTCAGTCTCTTTTCTTTGGGGCAGAATTGAGAGGTTGATTTTCACATATGTTTAGGACTGCTTACTTGCTAGCTAAACAAGTAATTTTGATATACAGTGGTTGAGGTAGCCAATCAGATTTGTTGTACAAATGTGTCCAGAAATGTCGATAAAAATTATCCACACGATTCAAGCTAATCAAAACGACATGTATAAATTTCATGTATCAATTTCAGATACATGCTTTACGCACGTATTGCTCTTCATGTGGTTCTGTTGATCTCAATTGTTTGCATGATCTATGGAGTGGTTTCCTGGATGCCGGGACTTCTGATGCCAAACGTTGGCATTATGATGATTAACAACTTGTACGTGGTCGCCAATGCAGTAGTCTACATTCTGGGCTTTACCCTAAATGTGTTCACCCTGTGCCATTTGGTATTGTATGGTGTATGGGTTATGATCAGTTGCTATCTGGCTTACGTTGCCTGGGCCTGCTATACCTATATGAAGGTCGCCAAGTACTTGAGTCGAGCTCCAGTACCTGAAGCAAACGGAGCCTAAGCCATTTAAACAATAAAAATGAACCTAAAAAAGCATTAAATTTGTGTTATGAATCTGTGCTTTGTCCATATTTAGCGTTGCTTTGATAAAGACTAAACAGATCTATTTGCTTACAAACCAAGGGTCGAGCCTTCGGCATCTCCCAAATTTGAGAAGGCTTTGCTCTTGGATAGAAATATGTGACCGAGTTTAACCATGTGCATTGCCATTTAGTTTGGATAGTTTGTGTTAAAAATTGTAACGAAAATTCATAATTGTATTATTAACAATTGTAATGGAATGACTTAGATTTTGTGTTCAAAAGTGGTTAAAAAGTTAGTCTTTAATTGGTCATCGTTCCAAAAGAAGTCTCTATCGAAAATGGAACCTAAAGATCTCTCTTATGCTAAGTTTTAGTTTTGGTATTGTGTCCAAGCCATAGTTAATTGTAATTGTATGATTGTTAAAATCAGAGTTGCCAGCCCCAATTGAGCATTTAATTGGCCTTACCGGAAGAAAAGTTTAAAATTATCCTATTACTAACATAAGAGAAGGGCACTTACAAGCTTGGTTAGGATTGATTAGCCCAAAATAATGATCTATTATACTTAAATTAATGATTATGATGATAATGAGGTCAACTCCAAAATTCCCCTTGCTGAAAGGACAGGTGTCCTTTCCCTCAGTGACCCGGGTGCGGTCACTCTCCCCTTCCACTGCTAGAGATTAATCAGAAGAGAAGAATCATAAAAGTCCAATAATTCCAATATGGACTTAACAAGCAAAATGTCAAGTTATCACGGAAAGAATTCGACATTTCTAGTCGAAAAGAATACACTAATCTTTATCAGCAGCATTCAAAAGCATTTTTCATCGTTTAATAACAAAAATTAGAAGATGGTTTAGCTACATAATTGTATAATTATGCCGTACGTAAGGAATTAAAAAGTAATAAGTACCTAAGTATGTAAATTGCAATAATTCGTGTTTTGCAATGCTCTAAGGTCTTAGATTGTTATTAATCATGTTAATTGGTATTAGTTAGGTTTAATTTATGTTAATTAACTAATTATTACGTAAGAAATGAAATTTTGGTTGATGACACAACTTAGGCTCATCTGAAAGAGAATTTTCTCCCATTTCCAAAAATGCAATCCCAAAACTGAGTGAGTTATGAATGAAAATGTTTTAGTAAGATTAGTTTTAATTTCGTAATCTTACTTTGCTTAAAAGGAAAGTCCTAAAAGTGGACTTCTAAAAAACCTTTGTACTAACTTTCCTTTCTTCCTTTCTTTGTCTGGGAGGTTGTCTACCTCCCAGACTACATAGCAGTCAGGTGCACTGCTGTTCCTTTCTTCTTTTCCTACGTACGAGAGGCTTGTCCTCAGGTGAACTTTTGTTGGGCCTAGTCCAACAGAGGGAGGACAACAAAAGTTCGCATCAATAGAGAAAACTAAGACAAATATTTAACACATAGGTAAAGTTCGGAGGGGGCTTAATTAATTTCCCCCAATTAAAATTATTGCAAAAATTAACTAAACAGGTCTAGTCAAGTACGTAAAGTATTAAGAGCCCCATTCTTAGTCTTTAAAACTTGCGTAGATTGCGTAAAAGTTGGAAACAAAAGTTAAAGTTTGCAATATTTCCCCTTTGGTTACGTTTACATGTTAACCAAAGTTTCGCAAAGTTTTGCAGAATTTCAGCACCCAAAATCCATCAAAAAAGGGTCAGTTGGGGGGCAATAATTTCCAAATCTCATTAATTTTGGTCCTTAATGGCCCAGCTGGCTCAACCAGCCGCTGCAGGCCCTGTGCAAAAGATAGCAAGCTTCTAGAAAGTTCTAGAACTTTCTAGAAGCTTTAAGCTAAAATAAAAGAGAAATTCCGCCCCAGTTCGCTAATGACCTGTCACCGAGCTGTCAGCAAAACTGTCAGCTCGGTCCCCAAAATTTTAAGTTCTTCAGTGTCCGTTTAGTTTCGACCGAGAGCGGTCGCTGTTTGAGTCCCCACCCCGGTGTGTATTGCTTCTCGGACCACAGGTGTGGTACGGGAATATAGCAGTACACACCTCCCCTTTAGGACGCAGATAAGACTTTTCTGGCCCACACTGGCCAGAAAAGGGTTGAGCAGAAAAGCACGGACATTACAACTTGAGGAGCCTATGGGTTTCTTATGCCCGGCTCAGGAAATTACTGCCTAGGACAAAAATTTAGGGATTTTTTATAGTGGCCTTTGGCCAAACTTTTATATTGCGTTTTTCGGCCTTTGGGCCTTATTTTTTATATGGTATTTTGGGGGCCTTCATGGCTAGTTTTTACGGAATTCTTGGGCCAGCGAGCCCCGATGTTTATAGTAATATTTTGGGCCTAAGGCCACCCTTTTTATTTCCATAGCATGTTGGGCCTCCGGGCCAGTTTTATTTCATTTTTATTTATTATTTAATTAATTCAAAAAAATCAAGGGGCAGCTCATGTAAACCCCTCCTGTGCGATGGAGGTCTTGAAGCGTGCCCACTTTTCCCTTCTTTTACTTTTCTCGTTTTAATTCTTTTTCGTTTACCAAGCCACGGCCTTTTGGCCTAAAGACTAGTAGGCCTTTATGGCCAAATTATTCTCTTTATTTGTCACTTTTGGGTTATTTTTTGTAGTTTTCATGGGATTATGAGTGGGACCCCAAACTCCTAATTCTGAGTTAGAGAGCCCCTTAATTACCTCTCTGAAAATTAGTAAGCTAGTTAGAAGAATTATTTCCCCACAGCCGGCAACTAGGAGTTGCCGGCCATGTTTTCACAAAAGGCCTATAATGCCTTAAAAAGTTCCATAGTCTGTACTATGTTATATTTCAGCGTTAGGTCGGCATTAAAATCGTTAGGTATTAAAAATTATAGGGTGTTTTAAAATCCAATTCTTAAAACATGAGTCGTTTTACTTTTAATTTAATTAATTATTAAGCAGTCGTTCAAGAGGAATGGCCGGCTTCCTCACTTTTTGTAGTTTTAATTAATTGTGTACTTAGTTTTATTAACGGTTCTTTGTTGTTAGTAATAATTGCTTAGCAATTATTACTCACTGGCTTTCATCAAAATTTAAGTTAAGTCTCTTTCCAAACTTGTGAAGTTTAAGTTTTTCCAGTAAAATTTCTTTTATAAGCAATTCTGAGGAATTGCAAAGCCGTGAAATTCGTGCATAACAAAGTTCAAAGTTCACAAACTTCTTACACATATGAGCCTAAGTTTAGTTTATTAGTTAGTCTAAGTAGCTAGATGATTATTAATATGATTGTTTTGTATAGTTGAGGTGTGAATGTCTTGTATGATCGAAGTATGAATGTTTTGCAAGTCTGAGGTGTGAATGTTTTGTAAGTCTGAAAGGTGAATATTTTGCAAGAAAGAAGCGTGAATGTGTTATAAAATATAGATGTGAATATGTCCCCAAAAGGTACCTAAGGTGGTTATTCGGGTAAACTCCTCATGGAGCGTGAGGTTCCGAAATTAACCGAGTTTCAAGGATGTTTGGCTGAATGGTTGTAGAATGTCATGATTTGCATGCATGTAGAATGAGTGTTTTTGTATAATTGTGGTGGCAACTCACGGAAACTCCCCTTGTACGATAGGGGTTGTGAGAATTGTCGAATCTGTATGTATGTTAGTTGAATGAATGATTATTAATAATGTAATTAGCAATATTAGGATAATCCAGGGAATTCCAAAACTCAACAAGCTGTAGTATGCTCCACCAATAATTGTCAAGTTGCAGATTGCATTAAGCTTTACATTAATTAAAGATAGTATTTTAAACAGTCCGAAATGTCAGTTGTACTGGATTATCTTGATGTATGGTAGTTTATTGGTTCTCATCTGGTGCATGAGACCAATCCTTGTGAAATTGTCCTAAAACTCCTGTATTAGGCAGGAAAATAGTATGAATGTGTATAAGTGTTCGTTTGCGTGCTGAATACTTGCGAATCTGAGGGATATGAGTGTGATAAACAGTGTGAATGAGTACCTACTTCAATATTAGGGTAATATGCAAATTAGGTAATTAATCTAGTCCAGGGTCACGGGGACCCCCAGGATAAGCTGATATTACCAGGTGGTCCTCGATTCGTCCGCGTAAGTAATCCTGCGATAAAGGAGAGGACAAATCGCAAATAAAGGACTTCGTGCTGGTCCATTTCACCTGCTTAAAGCCAAATTCTGTTCCAAAATGTGTAATATAAATTAGTTAAGTCTATCCACTGTTCGTAATTGTATGTGTTAATTACCTAGATCTGTGCCAGTAAATTCACCTCAAGCTAGTAATTCTTGCAGTGCATTACAAAATAACTCATACATTCTGTCAGCCTTTAGCACAAAGGCAAAAGTCAGTTTTGATCAAATTGCAAGAATTATGCCAAAGTTGTTATTCTTGCCCTCACTCGTTCTCGCTAACGGGGTAACTAATTTGGTTATAATTTGTATTTTTACAAAGCATATTGTCTCCACAGCTCAAACTTTTATATTGACAAGTAACTACAAAAGGGTAATCATTTTCTATCGAAAATCCTAGCCTAGTCGGGCTGTAAACATCAAATCATACTTTTTAATCAATGCAAACAAACAACTATTGGATTTAATGGCATACACGGTGAATATCATTACGTAAGCATCAAATAAACCTAAAATCACATAAATAATAGTTAGTTAGAATGTTAATACTGTGTAATTACGTAAGAATTAAGAATTACGACGAAACCATCTTCTAATGAGTCAAAAAGGAATGATTTTGTAAGCACACGTTTCTATCTTTGTAAACTTGTTATACAGGAAACAGGTGCTTTCCTGTCGCAAATCTTACGCCTCAAACCTAATTATGCGCAGACCGAATATGACCATAAATGAATATATGTTAAATCAGCGATTTCTTGCATTCCCATGCAAGAAATCGCCCAAAATCTTATATTCGGTGAAATTTTGCCTATAACAAGCTAATAACGCATAATTGATCACGTTTTATCCCGCTAAGGCGGTTGAAGAGCACTGTTTCGGGTTTTTCAACAAAATCTCAATCAGAAATTACTAAGGTTCTAAATTTCGTCTCTGAAAGCCTTATAAGTGAGTAATAGTTGCTGGGTTTGATTCCCGCACTTGTATTCTGAACTAATGGGTTTTAACCCATTTGATTCAGGTTCGCCGAAGACTGCATCCTGCCAAGAATCACTTTGTGTGGAACCTGATCCTGAGAGCTTTATGCGATTAGCCTGATTTCTGTGAACGGAGTCCAGTCCAGTAGAGATAGTTGATAGCCGAATAGATTGATTGATTCATTTGTTGATTCACAGACAGTTCAGATTGTTGAAGGTACATTGGGAACTGGATATCTATAGACAGTAGTCTTAGGCAGAGACAGCAGTATAGTGAACCGAATCTTTGGGAAAACCACCCGAAATTCAGTACTTCGCCAGAAAATTCACTCATATATTTGTTATTAAGAGTTGAACGAACTTTCTCAAAATGTATCCTATCATCCATTCTATCCTAGCTGTTGCGGGAAAGATCCCGTGCTTCTTGTCTCTGGCCTAGGCCACTGATAGAACCTATCGGAAGAAGTGTTCAGAAGGAATCAGATCAGAACGAAGACATCGCTTAAATTTATTGTTTAATTTAATTTATAATTATACTTGCAGCCATCTCCCGGTACCACCCCGCCTAGACCGACCCCTGTATTGTTCCTCAGTCCAACTGTCCGAAACCACTCGTGAGGTTGCAGGCGTAACCTGACGAGATCACCCAACTCCATAGACCGGATCTGTTTCTCACCGACACCCTGTTAACTTTGTTAATTATCTGTTATATTGAACCTGTGTTGTAGCCTTTCTGTAAAGGACGAATAGAGAGTAGATTTTAGTTAAACACACGACGCGCAACACTACCTAACGTGCCCAGTCATAATACCTGAAGAAGAGGACTAACAATTAGTCTTAACTTGGTTATTAACCGGTCAAACTTTAATTGAGATAAGTCGTGTTCCAATAATCTCTCGTCCCCTTAAAATAACCCTTCCCTACTCAGGGCTGGCAACTCTGGTAAATTGAGTAACCTGTGCCTTCTTGAATATTGTAATCTTTACTATCGTTCTTAACTACCGTGAAACCGCTCTGTTATCCTTAATTATAATCATACTGTTCTTAGTTAATAAATTAATTGTGTTGCGTGCAAATCGTAGTCTACATTTCAGCTGCTGAAAAGAGATCCAGGTGAGATCTCCCAGGTATAATAAAGGTAAACTGCTCAGATCCAAGTAGGTTGGATCTGAATCTAGAGTTGAAGACCATCAGTCTGATCCTAGTTTTGACCTGTCGCGTCAAAGCGATCCTATCCATACTCCAGGTGCGATTGGATAGAGCCTAGCCCACTTTACCCAAACGAACTCACATTAGCACCCCTAAAAGGTTGGCTGTAGAGATCCCCGATTTTGGTAAACCACCTTTCGGGAATCTGGTACATAAGTTTGTCTGTTTCGGCAAACGCGCTAACCTTCCGTGTAAGTGAACTTCTAACCTAAACGACCCCACTTTCGAAATCAAGCTAAATTAGTCACGTCTTCTATTTCGACCCAACTCAGTTCATTACACAATGCAAGAGGAACAGTAATGTGCCAGGCATCTTTGTATGAGTATTGCCAGAATTCTACAAGAATACGCGGTGGGGAAGTTTAGACCCGTTCTTGTTAGGAAGCGTTGCAGTCTGAAATTCGGTTTCGTATGTAAATGTAAGCTGACATTTAGAAATTGGACGCAGTTAGACCTCCATATTGTCCAAGTGAATGTTGGCAGCCAGTCAAACTTTTATGAGCGCTAACATTGACACCAAAGCTCAACACCTGAAGTGACACTAAAACGATAGGTGCCATAAAAACCATGCGCACTTGATGCCACTGTGAAAGTCCAATAATTGTAAGTTGTATAAATAACTTAAACATATGGATTGAGCCAGGTTTGACACACTTTTGTGCTACACCATTAATTGGCCAAAACAATCGTCACACTATTTCACTGACACTAACGCGTGGGCAAGCTGTCAGAACAAAACAAAAGCAGTCTGGTTGGCTTTCAGTTTCAGTCACTAGTGATTTAACTAATAGTGGATCGGCAACCATGCTTTCCTATTTGAGATCTGCTATGACGATGTTGATAATGATTTGGATGATGACTATTTTGATCACTCTGATCTTTTGATCACTCTGATCAATACTTCGGAAGCTGTTCTGTTCCGCCACAACTTCAGCGCAAACGACAAGCAATTACCTTTGATGGAGTAATAAGCCATTTAAACGGGATGTCCTCATGTTAGACGTCTCGTTTGGCGGTGATGAACCGTGGCGTTTCCAGTAGAGTTTGGATCGAAATCAACGGTTAAATCTGTTACAGAACTGTGCAAAACGTGGCAATAAACTATGCTGTTAGGTGGTTCTTCGAAGGTGTAAGTAGACCAAATGTAAGTAGACCATTTTTAAATTAGCAGTGCCAAAAGATGACCAATCATTCGATCGCATTTCATTTGGTCGTATGTCATTTGCGGTAGTGATTCATTTGTTGGTAAATTTTATTGCCACAAACTAAAAATCACATCTTTGATATTTTTTATAAAAAGATTGAACATTTGATGTGTCACACTCATATACCTCCCTGTACATGATATACAGGTAAATGATCAAGAACGCTGAATATCATTGATCTGGCTTTGTCAAATTTTGTCTATCAGGAAATCTATAGGTGTTTGTGTTTATTCTAACGTGACCAATTTATGATGATATACCGCAGCCTTTTTCGTATGGCAAGTTTCGATATTTGATTTATGGTTTTCATGTGAACGGAGATTAAAATATCGACAATAGTCACAAATAGATAAATAAACTCAATTACATTGCGACCGACTGGTCGAGTGGAGATAGCAACCGTTTGTTAAACATGAGTAGTGCTGGTTCAATTCCCCGATAGTTCTTTTTTTAAAGCTACAAATCTTACGCCTTTAGTACACAATGAGTACAGCTACTGTCATATTTCAGTGCAAAGAAAGATTCTTTCTTTCTTTTCTTTCTTTCTTTCTTTCTTTCTTTCTTTAAAGTTTCGCCATCATAAATTTGATGGACACATGTCCTACCAGCCCAGCCTACCTAACCTTCTATCTTACGTAAACTCAATTGTCTAGTCCGCTAAAGTAGTGCTTAAGATGCATGTGAGTTAGAAGTAAAAACGAAGATCAAATATCACAACATTGGAGGTTCCATTGAAATTGGCTTAGTTGACAGCAGCTGTCAAGTCAACAAGCTTCTACGTAGGGTCACTGAGGTTTATTTTATTGCGTAACTTTTCTTTCTTTCTTTATTTATTTATTTTTCTTTTCTTTCTTTCTTTCTTTCTTTCTTTAAATTTTCCTTTTTCTTCCACTAAAATATGACAGTAGCTGTATCTATCTACTCCGTCCCCAAAACCTTTATGTGCAAAATTAGAGAAGTCTGTCTTGAAAAATAAGCGAAAAAACTAAGTTCAAAGTCGGACCCAACAAACACCGGTCCGTCTCTTACCTGTGAATTTTATCGGCTAGATTTGGTTGTGAAGTTTCTAGGAGACAGAAAAGTCAAGGGCAAGTGGCAATTGGGTAGGGCGTTCGCCGAAAGGCTTCTTTGAGGGTATGAGTACCCAAAATATTTTAAGAGAGCGGCAGGGGACCGGCTCGTTTTATTTAAATTTAATTTAAATTACCGGATCAATTTAAAATACTTCAAAAAGCGTAGACTGGCCGATATTCGGTGACTCTAGCTCTCCGCTAAAGCCGGATTTCGACTGGTCTCTTTTCGACTACATGCAAGCTGGGTTTTTATCCTTTTTCTTTTTCTAGGAATTAGATTTTATATTCAAACAGTAATTTAATTTAAAATACTTTAAAAAGCGTAGACTGGCCGATATTCGGTGACTCTAGCTCTCTGCTAAAGCCGGATTTCGACTGGTCTCTTTTCGACTACATGCAAGCTCGGTTTTTTATCCTTTTTTCTTTTTCTAGGAATTATTTTTATAATACTAGGGACATCACTTTAAAATACTTCAAAAAGCGTAGACTGGCCGATATTCGGTGACTATAGCTCTCTGCTAAAGCCGGATTTCGACTGGTCTCCTTTAGACTACATGCAAGCTCGGTTTTTTATCCTTTTTCTTTTTCTTGGAATTATTTTTATAATACTAGGGACATCAATTTAAAATACTTCAAAAAGCGTAGACTGGCCGATATTCGGTGACTCTAGCTCTCTGCTAAAGCCGGATTTCGACTGGTCTCTTTTCGTCTACATGCAAGCTCGGTTTTTTATCCTTTTTTCTTTTTCTAGGAATATTTTTATAATACTAGGGACATCAATTTAAAATACTTCAAAAAGCGTAGACTGGCCGATATTCGGCTGAGAACACTACCTAGCTTCCCCTTCAACTCTTGTTTAGAGGACACATTTTCCTAGGAAGAATGGCCTCCTTGCGAAATAGCTATCCCTTTTAATTTTTGTTACTTGGCCAAAGTTTACAAGCAAGTTCGGTTTTTTTCCTTTTTTCTTTTCGTACGAATTAGATTTTAAATATTCAAACAGTAATTTAATTTAAAATACTTTAACAAGCGTAGACTGGCCGATATTCGGTGACTCTAGCTCTCTGCTAAAGCCGGATTTCGACTGGTCTCTTTTCGACTACATGCAAGCTCGGTTTTTTATCCTTTTTTCTTTTTCTAGGAATTATTTTTATAATACTAGGGACATCAATTTAAAATACTTCAAAAAGCGTAGACTGGCCGATATTCGGCTGAGCACACTACCTAGCTTCCCCTTCAACTCTTGTTTAGAGGACACATTTTCCTAGGAAGAATGGCCTCCTTGCGAAATAGCTATCCCTTTTAATTTTTGTTACTTGGCCAAAGTTTACAAGCAAGCCCGGTTTTTTTTCCTTTTTTCTTTTCGTACGAATTAGATTTTAAATATTCAAACAGTATATAGTTGGTTTTTTATGTATTATAGTATGTTGTTTATTATAGTACATATGTAGGTTGTGCTGCGTATTTTAAGAGTGTATATGCGTATTTTAGTCTCATTCAATTCTTGCTAAGCGGGCAGTTTTTACTAGTAAAAAGTGGCCTATTTGCGAAAATTGGTAACCCTATAAATTTTTGTCCCTAATTGGACACATTAATATCCAAGAAAACTTCTCTCTTAACACCATTTTCACAACTGATTACTGAGATTATCTCCTTTCTAGCATGTTTACTGCCTCAAAGTTCTATCAATTTTTATGTCTTAAATATGTCTTTATGTCTTGTCTTGCTGGAAAATAAAAAGAGTCGTTTGCTAGTTTTTAAGCCGGTTTTGATAGCTTAGTGATCTGGATAGGCTAGGTACACTGTCCTCAAAAATAAAAAGAAGCAACACGAGCAAGTAATAAGTACAGTAACGTGTAGGTAGGGAGACAGTGTTTGAGATTTTCCGTTTCTGTAATAACGTATTAAATCAGATTTAAATCAACCCAAAACTAGGTTAGAGCTTAGCAGCTCACATTCAACTACAGAGCATGTAGTGTGAATGTAGTTGGAATCTATGTCGATGCCGTGGGAATCTATGTAGCTTTTGCAGAGAATCTACGTTACTTTTTGTCGTAATCGTAGTTTTCAAAGGAAATCAAAACTTGAATGTTCACAGAAGCAAACAGGGACCGTATCGAGCACAGTTTTTTAAACGGAATAAATTCCATTGTTCGAAAATTAACGGCTGGTCCAATTTACATGGAATTTTGAGGGCAGGGTGTGAGAAGTGTCCTTACTTCAAAAATTTTAAAATTTAAAATTCGAAGTTTTTAAATTTTTTAAATTTTTTTGTGTAGGTTAGAACATGCTGAACATTTTTTATCCTTGCACCAACTTCTGAAAACGTATGCTTCGTTCAGTATAGTCGTTTAAAGTCTGGACATCAAAGGAAAATGCCGCCTTGTGCTGTGAATGTAGTTGGAATCTGTGTTGCTTTTGCAAAGAATCTATATAATCGTTAGGTTTTTTAAATGAAATCAAAACTGGAATGTTCACAGAAGCAAACAGGGACCGTATAAACAATTGAAATAGATGGAATATAAGAGCACAGTTTTTTTAACGGGCTAATTTTAATTTCTGAAGTCTTTATGAAACCCATCCGATTGATGCTGCAGGTCTACAGTAGCTATATATACGTTAGCAAGATCTGATGAGAAATAGAGTAAATTGTGGAGGTTTTGCCAACGTAAAGAAGACCAAAAAATTTTGCAGTGCATAGCATCAATTCGGTAGATTCGGTAGTAAATGAGATTGAACATCGCAAAAATTGGTTTGGATCTTTTCCACAGCCTCCCCCTCGGCCGGAAAAATTAACGGCTGGTCCAATTTACATGGAATTTTGAGGGCAGGGTGTGAGAAGTGTCCTGACTTCAAAAATTTTAAAATTTAAAATTCGAAGTTTTAAAATTTTTTAAATTTTTTTGTGTAGGTTAGAACATGCTGAACATTTTTTATCCTTGCACCAACTTCTGAAAACGTATGCTTCGTTCAGTATAGTCGTTTAAAGTCTGGACATCAAAGGAAAATGCCGCCTTGTGCTGTGAATGTAGTTGGAATCTGTGTTGCTTTTGCAAAGAATTTAAGCTACTTTTTGCCATAATCGTTAGTTTAAAAGGAAATCAAAACTGGAATGTTCACAGAAGCAAACAGGGACCGTATAAACAATTAAAATAGATGGAATATAGAGCACAGTTTTTTAAACGGGCTAATTTTAATTTCTGAGGTCTTTATGAAACCCATCCGATTGATGCTGCAGGTCTACAGTAGCTATATATACGTTAGCAAGATCTAAGGGAATATGAAGTGAAATAAGTGTGGTTTTGCAAGAAAGTTTTTAAAGATTTCGGAATTCAGAATTTGTATAGATATGTTTAAATACTTATTTTTAGTTGAATAAACATTCATTTCCCATGTTCCCAATTGCTCCCTTTTTAAATTTACCGCTCATTCTTAAAACAGCTAGCTAATGAGAATCTATGTTGAATCTAGTTAGAATCCATGTTGAACCAAGTTTGTACAAAATAGTGGACAAATTTAGTCTGAGAATGTTGCTCGGCCGCCGAGCAACATTCTAAGAATGTTGCTCGGCCGCCGAGCAACATTCTCAGAATCTATCCAGGGGCTGACTGACATTCTCAGTTAAGTGATGTGAATCTCAGTTAGCGGCCGGGCAACAAACTGAGAAAGTCGTTAAAACATGAACGCAATTCCTTTTGAATTCCAAGAATCTAGTTAACTGAGCCAAACGAATTATTTGAAAGACGCAAAAAGTTAAAAAATTGCCATTTACCATACTCTATTAGCAGCCAATCGACAAACTGAATTGGTTATAAAAGGAAACCTACGATTGAGCTAATGTGCCATGGTTTAGTAGTGTAAGCGAGAAACTATTTCAAAAAGGTCATAAACCGGTCCATTTTCGAGAATTCAGTTTATTTAAGATCACTGCACAGCAGCATGTTCAAGGCAATTTTGTATTGGTATGTTTATACCTCAAAGATAAGCTAACTCTGCACAAAAGGAAGCGAGTCCAAGTGAGCTCTTGTGAACATTTCATTTTACTAGAATTTTACTTTCAATTACTAGAATATTGTGCACTGGATAGATCAGGCTTTAACAGTTGAACTATAAGTCCACGACTTGTGGGTGTTGGATAAAAACGGAACTACATTCAACAGCTGACAACCCGAACCACCAATTCCCACAGTTGATTTAAAACACTTGATTTTGTTTTGTTTAAATAGAATCATCTGTCTCATGTCACCGAGCTCGATTTAATTTTAGTTTGAAAAGTTAGGGGATTTTACGTAGGATGAACGAGCTATACAAAAATCAGAGAGATTGAATTCAGATTCAAGCAGAAAACTTGAGTGACTCGACGTCATGGTTAAATAAATCACTCGACGACTTGCACTAGCACTGCGAGTTCTCGCGTGCTAGTATCAGCATGCGAGTCGAAGTTTTATGGAACCGGCCCCAGAATAATGTGTTCCAAGGCGTCGCTGTTCAATTGTTAATGCCCCCTAAAATGAAGACATATTCAACATCGGTGAGGACAAGGACACCCAAGATGTAGAGAAGGATGCCTTCGAGCAGAGCCTCGATTGTACTCTAATTTAATGGTGTCAGGGACAACCACTTAAAATCGGTAAACCAACGAGTCTGCAATGAACACCACGTTGGCGTTCTTCACTGCCCCCGGGAAAGGGCTTGGACACACGGCCAGCTGGAAGTCGGATTCAACGAATGTTCCATGGCTTCCCTGCAATTTCTATTCTCTGTCATTGACATTCCATGTTCTTTGCCATTGGGACGCTGGTACAACTTGTTGAGGGTAATCCTGTGAGCCATGGTCAGTGGTCATTGACTGCACTTTGCCAGACCAAAAATCTTGACCAGCACACTCTTTGTCAGAAAATTTTAAATGCAATTAGATTCAGAATTTCCAAGAACTCGTACCGAACAGTTAAAACAAATGGCTCTAGTTTCCCTCGCAAGCCGCTGTAGGAACGCATCTTAGCTCAGCTTAAAGTTCAGCCCAGCAGAACTTACACCAAAATAACGTTCTGATAACGTTGAGCTCCAGTGTATAATGCCTTCACAAAGATTATTCACCGGTCAACAAATTCAAAAGCCATTTTAAATAAGCTACGGTAGCACAACTGCAAAAGGGGGCCTAATTTAGTCCTCAGTCTAGACGAAACAAAATAAAATAAATAATATTAACAGTGAGAGTAAATAATAACAGTTAGAATTTAAACTTTGGATGTCCTAAACGTTCAATGTCAGTCAGAGAACAAAAAGAAAACAGCCTGACAGTCATCTGACAACAACACTACATATATACGTAAACACAAGTAATACAGCACATTTCGAAGCTCCAAAGAAAATTGCTGCAATGTTGTGTTGAATGCTCTCAGCATTTCTGGCAAGGAAAATGTGGCAACAAAAATTGGAATGGAGATATAGCAAAGGAAAGAAACTTAACTAAATTGTTCTATTTTACAGAGTCCTAGTGAAAAGCAAATTGGAATGCCAAAGAATAAACATTGCTGCCAATGTTGTCCTTCAGTCATTGTGCAAAATTGCCAACTCGTCATGGATAGCAAGGGGTTTGGATGCAGCCGTCTGGGAGGAACTGTGGCCAAACTCTTGAAGGGTAACGACAGACACTGAAACTAGGAAGGCGCGATTGGCAGGTAAGGTATGCGTTGATGGCATCAATTCTGCTCCTCTCAATTTTAACGAGGCCCAAGCGTATTGATGATGACCTTCGAAGCATCAAAACGTCGGATGCAGACATTACCAAATTTCGGAATACCAGAATGACGTGTTCCAAGGCGTCGCCGTCCAAGACATTATGAATGCCTCCGGAAATGAAGACATATTCAACATCGGCCAGGACAAGGACACCCAAGATGTTGAGAAGTATGCCTTCGAACATAGAGCCTTGATTTTACTCCAATTTAATGTTGTCAGGGACACTAGAAAATTAAAACAGCTTGACATCGGCTAACCAACCATTTCGAACGTCAAGCTCAATCTCTGAATGTAGTAGACGTATTCGTGGCGGCTGAGGCTGCAGGAGAGGTTTCCGAATGGGTATCGAATGGGAAGAGCGAGCACTAAAATAGATTGCTTGCTTGACTAAAGTATTTGCAACTTGCAGCTTGCATGTATCTAAGTTTAATTTCAGGTAGAAAGCTGTAAAGATACGTAGCTGAATTAGACACTACGTATATGCGTCCTATCAAAAATGCAGTTTTTATTAATAATAGTCTACTTAACTTTCTGGGCTTTCCGAAAATGCTTTCTAATTCTTGTCCAGTTAACAATTTCACTTTTTGAAGACCGGGCCGTTCCTGGCTGACAAAATCCAGTTCGTGCCTCGTTGATAGTTCCAGATGGATTAAAGGGAGAAGAACATAAAGGGGTGTCCGTGTAGCTGAATGGTTAAGGCGGTGACTTCGGATCGAAAGGTCCGAGGTTCGATCCCCACCTTAGCCATAATGATGTTACATTGTTTCCTTGAGCAAGAAACTTAGGCTACAGCTCCGCCGGTCGGATGAGGCGTAAAATAGGTGGGCCCGTGTACTGTCTTACTGGGGACAGGCATGCTAATTCCGCTTATCGATAAGAGTAGGCGCTGAGTTCCCGGCGGAAAGGCACCCCCTCGCTTGGGATCAACCAGTACCCTGCAACGTGTCAGCCTACCCCCTGCGAAGGGGTGCTAGGTGCACCAGAGTCACGCACTCACAACTGGACACACCCCCGGGTTTGCTTCTGATCCCACCCATCTGCGCTAGGGGCCTGGAGCGTTGCAAGACGCCGCGCTCCACTGCTATACGCATGAGCACTTAATGGAGGTTAGATAACCCTGAGCCGAAAGGCCACACGACGGGCTCCATCCAGCCTCCCACTGTGGGACGGCATCCAGGCGACATAGCGAGGGTCATACTAGATATGACTGATGGGGAGAAACAAAGGTGGCAACGCCAATCTATGCCTAGCAAGATTCCCGAACAGAGAGAGAGAGAACATAAAGGGAGTATTAGTGTTACTGTGGAGTGCAGATATTGAGCATGGATTGAAGCAAGTTCTGAAACATCTCGGTGCTACATCACTTAACGGACGTAATCCTCAATGCTTTATTGTCACCATTTAACATGTGCCCCAACTGTTAAGGCTTAAACTTAAACTTAAATTTAAGGAGCCCGCTAAAAACTTGTGGAATTACTTCACTCACTTCTGATGTTCCTATTTCAAAATTATTAAAAAGTAATGCCAACTTTATGACCGATCAATTTAAAATTGTACTGTTGTAGTCCAAGACTGGACTTAGCTAATACATACTTATCTCAAACTTTGAGCGCGCACAGTCAGTGTTGTTGGGAGTTCCTTTAGCAGGCGCCAGACGGAGAGCGCGCAACGGCTCATTTGTTTTGGCGCCATTTTGTTTCTTGGTCATTATTGTCTGGCTCGTTTTTGTTTTCTTTTGATTCAAAGTTCAGTTCTGGTGTCTCTACTGCCATGTGAAACTTAGTTTATTATTTGAATATATATTGCCTACATTTAATAAACTCGCGTAACTCATTAGTTTTAGGTTTTTTCTATTCTGTAGATGGTTAGGATAATCTGACGGTGGGACTACCTTATACACACATAGTCTTGCAATCTTATAATCAAGTAACTAAGTTTAGGGTAGTATAAACAATATTGTGTTGGTTTTATTAGTTGCTTGCCGAACTAACTATTGTTGCAAATATTAAAAATCTTTCGGTACTAACTCTTGGTTGGCAGACGACATTTTGCATTTTAAATAAAAATTTTAGGCGAAACGCAGACCAACGTAACACAAGGGCGTGTGTTGTAAATTATTAGTAATATTTTCACAAAGCATTGTTAGAACACAAATTAGTTTTCCCAAACTTACTGATAACTAACATCTAAAAAAATCATACAATAGGATTTACTGAAAATACAATAATGCAGTGCGCAAATGAACGTATCTAAGCTTTCTCCTTTTTTGATTTCTCCAGCTTCTGTTGTTGACTATTGTTCTTACAAAGAAGCATGACACAGAGGACAGTATCTCAGGGCAGCAATTTCTTGCTCATAAGCGCGATGCTTGCAGACCGGGCAGAGCCAAAATTGATAATCGGTCAAGGGTCGCCCAGTTACGATACAGGTGGGAAATCGTGTATCACAATTGGGACAGCTAAGACAGTAATCCGGAATCAACGCATCACAGCCGGTACATTCTGCCTTGGCGGATTTTGTATCCTTCGGAGGATTCCTGTAAATATATTGAGGCAAGACAAAGCATAATTGTCGCATAAATGACATTAATAGAGGTGTTCATTCCACTTCAATGACACATTAGTTAACAGGTTAAACCACAACAATATAAGCAAACTCATTTCAAAACAATTATTCAACTATATAAATGCTTAGGTGAGTGAGGTTGATACGTTAGCACTCGATTTTTCATAGCTCATAAATTCAACAGATCTATATAATTCAGTAATTTGCGGTTACGCAACTTACGCAGTGAATATTTCCAAAGCCAGATTAGAGAAGGCTTCCTTTTCTCGAGGCAAAATGTCTTCCAGGGATTCTAACTTGATGAAGGCTTTACTGCAAACGCTGAACTGACGATTAGCACAGCTGGACAGGGCTAAAATAATTGTATTCAACCATATTTAACAGAATGATGAATTCAATTTATTTGAAAGATTATTTCTGGCGATAGGTTGTATTTTATATACACTTAATATTTTGAACTTGAAAGAGTAGTTCAAATGATTAAGCAGGATCTGTTCCGTTAAGCATTATGACTATATATACTAACTTGTCAGGTGTTGCGTTGTTGAATAAACATATTCTTATGTCGTCAGTTTATGCATGATTTAAACAATCCGGCTATTTCTTCTGTTGCCTGTTTTTGTTTGTTTTGTGTGGCGCTATTTTCAACCAGAGCCCTTAACAGCAGACTTTTTAACTGACGGACAGAATTCAAAAATTAGTTGAAAGTACCAGGCCAGACCAACAAAAATTCAAGTTCACTTCGAATTCAGCTTAAATTAACTTAAATTCAACCTCAAACTGTAAACAAAACTCTGCATGGTTGTTTGTAGGTACTGTTTGAAGCGCTTTGTTAGCAAGTTAGAACTCGACTGCGGACTTTCCACTACATTTACCGACACATACCTAACAAGGCATAAACGTTAACTGCTGGCAAGATGTCGTCATACTCGGTCAGGTGAAGGGCGGTTTTCATGGCACCATCAATGTTACCTAAAAGTTTAGGACAAGTAAACTCAGAATGTCAAATATTTAGTTCATATTTGATATAATATTTTACATAATGGTTGATAATGGCTTTAAAATAATATGAATTTCAGTTGAAGAATTTTTAATAAGCAACCGCCAGTGATTTATTTTGGGGAACGTCCCCTTTTCCAAACTTTATTCCTAGGAATGTGCTCAAAAGTCTTTCTAAAATATTTTGTCTGTACGATTTCTCTATACGTTTAAAATCGTATTTTTGGCGGAAGATAATCCTATTTTCGTTTTTATGAGCATTAACTTTTAGTCTGACAACATTCCTGCTTCATTGGAAAATTGCCTGTTCGTCAGTTTTGTCAATTCTCAAAAAGCTAGGTATAAGGTTCTCGCAAACAGTCGGTTTCTTTAGCAAGCTGCTATGTTGATAAGAGCAAGCTACATGGCAACTTCAGAGTTCCCTGACCAAGCTTCAGAGTTTCACAGCTGCTTTTTTGATAAACCTAACTGAAAAAGGCCTTAGACACATAAGAATAATTTTTGGAAAGAAGGGTTTGTATATGTTTTTAAACAACATATTAAGAATTTCGTGTATATGTTCTAAGTATTCCCTATCCAGAAATGTATGTGGCAGTCTGTGGACGTGTCCTCTAAACGTGGATGGGATTTCTGCAATTTGATTAGATATTTTCATTTATTGATCACTTTTGATTTTATTGGCATCAATTGATTTTTATCTATTCCAAAGTGAACTAAGAAAGACAATATACTAAACAGAAGAAACCGTATCAGTTTACACAATTAGTTCAAAATTTGCCCGTATTATACAATCTAAACTTGTGTTCATTGTAGGGAGAATTTGAACTTAGAGCTGGCCGTTATGAGCCCGTGGCTACCTTCCACCTCACCTGCGTGATACGAAGCAAAACGTGTTCAACGTAGCCTTCTTTGCAGGCGCGAACGATGACTACACATTTCTTTGAAATCATGAATCTGTATTTGTACCAAGGCCTTATTTTTTGGACTTCCGCCACCCGTAGTTTACATGTCAAGCGCCAATCCAAGTTCTCCAAACAACTTTGAAAAGTTAAGTGAAGTGAATTTTTAAGTAAAATTTTTAAACCTTCAGGTATTAAGTATCGGTTTGACAAATTGGAAAACGTTCGCCATATGTATAAACTCCATGGAGATCATTTAGGTTCGCCGTGGCTGTCCCAATACCCTCGCAAATGTGCTAAGCTGGTGGCCAGGACAGCAAGTGTAGACCTGTTTCCTGACTAGGTCCCTGCAATCGCCGACGACACCAGTTACGAAACCCCGTGGACTTGGTGCATCCGTCCAGACAACGGTGGTATTTGCGACTGATTGGCTGTTTTACGACATCGAAGCAATCAGTCCAAACGGTTTCGTCTAGAGACTGACGCCGTGCTATAGCCCTGCTTAGCTTGCACCTTATCACGTGACTATGAAGTTAGTAATGTGACAGACGTTTTTCGCAGTCCAATTATGCTTTCCAGTGATCATGTCGTAATTAAGTATTTACATATAATATTTGAATTTTGTTTCTGCTAAAAGCTTAAAAAGTTTCCGCCAAAGCTGTGTTATATATGTAGTTGTAATGAATATTAATAGTCTATAACGTAGACGTACTGACAAAGTTGGTGCTGAGGTAGTCACCGAACTCACATGGGCACGGATCCAAAAGCTCGGACACGGGTACATGGCACCACCCGAAGCCCTATGTCAGGTAATTGCAGCACTGCTTGGGCACCCCGATAAATTTTTACCCCAATTTTCAGGGTGGCCTGCTATTTTAAAAGTTTACCGTTTTCAGGGGTCTTTATTCAAAGTGAGCTTGGATTGGATAGATTGCCATTAGGAATTTTTATAGGCGGTTTCAAAGGCATTTTACAACGTGGTGGTATTGTTTCCCGTATTTTGGATGATAACTTTCGCTAAAGTAATAAAAATGTCTAAAAGTTTAAGAACACAATACTTCAGTGTTCTTGAGTAGGCAGAAACAATCCCGGAATTTTTGAGTGAAAATTTTTGATTTTTAGCGAATAAGTCTCATAGAGTTCCTTGAAGTTTTCCACAAGCATATTCAATCGAAAAAAATCGGCAAACTGCATTACTTTGCTCTTATACCAATTTTTTCAATTTTCAATATTAAAGATTTTGAGATCAAAAACCTGATGGTGATCAAAAACCAAATATCCACATTTTTGTCAGTTCCTGCAACATGTAAGCCGACCGTTCGACAATGATGTATCTAAATCCGTCTGCACACACAAAGTCTTACTTCAAACAACATCTGAGACAAAATCTTGTCTCAAACAACAATACTTCGTTTTTCAGTTGTAAAGTCTATAGCTAATTTTATATAACCTAGAGCATTTGCGGTGGTTAAAAATTTTCTGATTCAAAACTTTTCACTCTGCCTAATCCAGCGTTAACCGGGCATCCGGCTTTTTACGATTTCAACTGGATATCGGGTAGCCCAAGCGGGACCCGGGTACCCTAAAATTTTCGGGTATCCGACTACCCGTGCCCATGTCTACAATTTAGCTTCCATCGAATGTTAAATTTTGAGCTTTGCAGTTTTCGAGCTGAGCCTTCAAGACAAACGCGCTAAAGCGTTCTGACAAATTAAGCTTGTCTCAACTTTTGGCTGAAGCGTAGTGCCGTTTCCTTTTCAGTCTCTAAAATTTCCGCCTGGCAAGCAATGTTTCAGAACTCACTACCCTGCAATCTGGGCGCAGTAAATTTGTCAGGTGGTCAAACATAGCCAGTTTGCTTGCTGGCGAAGCCACGCTCAGTAGATCAGCTGCACGTCATGTTGCTCCGGGCACTTCGTGCATCTCATATAAGGTCCATGGTACCCAGTTCCAACCGTGTGCTGACTTTGGCTATCTGGCGTCGGGTACTATATCAGATCAGCAGATTTGCATTGTGCTTTTATATGCCGGATCGGCTTTCCGGCTCCAGTGACTGTGCCATTCGCCTATCCGGCGAACTCTGGCGGAACTGTTCCTATACCAGATCTCGAAATTGGCAAATATAGTGTGGCTGATGGGAAACATCTCCCAAGCTATTTTCAATGACCTACGCTGAAGCTCTGTATCGAGATGGCAAAGACAATTTAAGCTTCCGAAACACTGCAAATTTACAAAAACCTCCCGTGGAGCCTGTGGACCTACTTTCCTGAACCATTTGGTAGCATTGACTGATCACTTTATCTATTTATATACAGATTACCATTTTTTTTGGAACGGCTGAATTGTTAACTGTTGTCGTTGCTTAGTTAGTTAACCTATTTATGCTAATATTTTTACATTTAATTGCGTATTTATTTACTTTTCATCATAGCCGACGTATGACTGCTGATCATTTATTTATTTTCTTAATGGATTAGTTTATAAACATGTTATACTGACCTCCCTGGCGGAGATTAGCACTGTCAGCTTTCAATATATATAGCCTTAATGAACTTTATAATGCTCAATTTTTATTATTCGATATCTGCTGTCTTGACTGCAAGTTTGTTTGAGCGTCTGTTAAGATGTCATTTCATGATTGCAGATTAAAAAATTGCAGTAAAAAGGTTCACTCAATTTTGAGTGGCTGTCAAAGGTTCGATTCCTGGTTTCTGTGTTTAGCATTAA
The DNA here is from genome assembly GCA_030248195.1 of Trissonchulus latispiculum. Taxonomy (NCBI): domain Eukaryota; kingdom Metazoa; phylum Nematoda; class Enoplea; order Enoplida; family Ironidae; genus Trissonchulus; species Trissonchulus latispiculum. The sequence continues at coordinate 130,110 of JASAND010030600.1, read as the reverse complement.
AGGTGTTTCTGTAAACTATTGGCACTGGGCACATTAAACCGCTTGGGGTTTGGATAGTTTTGCCTAGTTTGAAGAACGGTGTCGTTAGATTCGAACCTTTCCCTGGTAATCAACTAGTTAAACAGACGGTTACAATTGGCGTATAGGTGCTAACTATGATTTATAGCTGCCTAACTGACGCTTTAAATTTTACTGGGTTAATTCGGTTCTTGCCTTCATAAAGCTGCCGTTGAGCCATAAGATGAAAGTGGTACGCCTCAGCACCTCTCCAAGCATTATCCATCAATCTCGTATCAACCATAGAAGAGCTCTCTTCATCCAATAGACTAGTCAAGGCTGCATGAGCCTAAAAGAATTATTTTACCCAAAATAACAGTATCACATGGTTCGCTAGGATTCGGATTTGTTTTATGCATGTAAAAGATTGTAAAAGTAAAGTAACAGTTTACATTGTTTAGAAAGTCTAATCCAACAACAGCACCAAAGAAACTGTTTAGATATGTCTATTCTATTTGTTAGCCCTCTGTTCGAACAGTCTTACCAAATCAAATTTATATTAAAAATCTCAAATATCAGATATCAAAAAGCTGTAAAAAATATTTTGGTGAACTCGAGGAAAAGTTGCAGATAAGGCTAACAAACTCTACATAAAGTTTATGCGTCATTCCTATACGACTAATGTTTACATTAATTGGTGAGACCCTATTGCAAGACATAAATTGAAATTTCCTTGAAAAATCCACTTCATAACGATCAGTATTTTACCTCCAATGCTTTATTTCCAGCTTCTCGCTGTGCCACCTTTTCCTTAACTGCCTTGTGATGATCCTCAACCAAGAGCGCTCCCAGAACATGAATCTTTTTTAGTTTGAGTGCAGACGCCCCCTTAGATTGTTGTTCTTCAGCAAGCTGTAACAAAATGTAGTCTGCAGAATGACGAAACTCGTGTAAAACACGTAACGTTTGCGTTGTTAACAAAGTCAAATCCAACCGACAGTTGATAATTATGAATTTAATTTTCATTACTCGTATGCTCTAATAGCGATACAATTTTATGGGCTTGCTGCTCTTGTTCGTGTTTGTTGTTGGCCAACTAGTAAGCAAGTCAATACAATCCGATCCGATCCTAGCTTGATGCATTGTACCAATTCTTTGCCTCAGTTTGGATAAAAACTGTGGTTTTCTCCTGTCTTTACAGTGTTGTTTTTATTCTCTTGCTATCTGCATGCTTAGTAACTCTATAGCTGTATAAGCAGAAAATACGACTACGTTCGACTAAAATGTATCTCTTTCGAGCTTCACATGCAAGGATATTCACTATGATTAAGGCTATCGAAAAGTGGCACTAACATTAAATACTAGCTTTGCTGCTTCCAGAAATCGCCCCGCCTTTCGATACAGTTGAACGGCCGTTAGTTGGCGTTCCGGGTCTGCAATCAATTCCTGGGCATATTTGGACATGAGATTTTCCACATCCGGTATCTCGTATTTCCTGGCCAATGACATGGCCTTTTCCCATTGGTTAAGTTGAATGCAAAGATCCAAAGCGGACTTAACATCATCACACTAAAATATGACTTTGACTTAAACAGAACATCTATAATCACAGTGCACTACTATATTTGCTAAAATTATTCTTTACTGAGCCCGATTTGTTAGAATGGAAAGAAAAGAAAATCAGCGTCAAGTCAGAGACAAAATATATATTGCGTTATTTGTAAGATGCACCATTAATGCCAATGTATATTGTTGCTCTAGAAAACGCCCATTTTTGCATTTATAATAATGTAGGTGTCTTCAATTACTTCCTTGACTTGATTGCACTTTTGTATTTTACTTATGTTTTTACCCTCGTTGGATATTAAACGTATATTAGCATCATTATCACAGACTCACATCTAAGTTGTGTGATTAATCCATATATTTTAGAATTTGTTTCCAATTCAAATTTGGTAAAAACTAATTTAGAGGTAAACCTTAAGATAAGCTTCAACTGCTTCGTCACACATTCCGGCATTGGAAAAGATCAAGCCTATCCTCTAAACAAAAAAGCAATTACATACGTAAGGTTATTAAGAATGCAAACCCTTGAAGTTGGAGTTTTGGTTAGCACAAAAGGACGAAGTACAAGCAATAAGTTATCCTTAATCTTGAAGACTCTTTAGCTCTTATTGACATATCTCTAAGAATATTGTATAAACTATTAATTGACCTAAATTCATTTTACCGATAACAGTTCATGACCATCCGGAAGTTGTGCTGCTAACTTCTCCAAACCACTGTAGTCCTCCATTGCGTAATAGCATGAAACTAAGCCGTCATAGTTCTTTCCTTGAGTGTAATACTGTACTGCCTGTTGCCTTAAACAACTAAATAAATAAAGTCAGCAAATCAAACCAAAACTTATACTTATTGGGTTGTCCCTTTTCACAACAATATTTTGCAGAATTTTTATTACTGCTGGAGCAGGAATGTATAAAATGGAAACTTGTGTGTTTAGTGCAGTGTAAGTCATTTTTCTATTCAAAAGCCCTATCTTCAAAACAGGGCTAGATTAGGTCAGTTTTTTGCATTCGAATTATGCAAATTAGGTTTTAGAACCTAAGCAGCAGAAATGAGAGCCGTCGCACAGTCTTCGACTGTCAGCAATCTAAACGATTGCAGATTTTGAACACCAGTGTAGCTTGGGAGCTGCACGTGGGTGCGTTAGGGAATTAGATAAGGCACTAGCTTGGACTGGACATCACAAGTTCAGCCCGGCATAGGCCTGCTCTCTCTGGTGAGGGAAGTCAAGTCAAGTGAAGTTGTAAACTAAACCTGGAGTTTCTAACGCTTTAAAGAGCTTCAAACGAAAACAATTTGGCAATTGAATAAAGCAAATGTCTACAAAGTAATACTGCCCCTTTTGGGGCCGACTTGTTTATAAATAATCCATCAATTTAGGAGTTATCTATATATTTAACAACAAAGAATCTTCCTAAGATTGACATTTCTTTAGTAATCATTATGTGGTCACTTTGCGCTATCAAGTCTTAGTTTTACCATCTGTTCCTGCTGGCATAGTATTCTCCAATGGAATTCCGGGCCTTTTCCAACAGTTGATCGTTATCAACGCTGGCTGTAGTCTGTAGTAACTGTACAACTCTAAACCAGTCGCCCAGTTTACTGCGAAGAGCGATTGCCAAATCACTGAAAGGAAGTTTCACATGTTCATTACTTCGGTAAATGGCAGATAGACTTGACAGTTAACTAATAGGTAGTAGGAACATAGCAAGGTAGATTTGCATAAGTACAGATCCAACTGTAGCCCATGCGTCAGTTTTGATAACCGTAACACATACGTTCGCTAGATTTCACACTTTTTCGCTTAATTGTAGAATCAGTAATTTTTTTATTTCTTTCAATGTGGCGGCATAAGACGTAGGTTCATTGGTAGACAGAACTTACGCTCGGTCTGAGTCTAAATACATCTGTTCAGCTTCATCAAACCTATTGAAATAGGCTGCCACTTCGGCCTTTCGAAGAATGTCACTCTAAGAAAAGCAAAAACAAAGTGACCTGAATAGAATCACTAAATTGCCAAAATAGTTGAATTGCACTCTGAAGACACTCATCGACAAAGATGGGCCAAATATAGTGGTCCTAAATTTAACACTGTCTTTGGCAAAAAAGGGACAAAAATCTAATTATTACTTTCTTGACGCCTTGATATGACGATATGCCTTGGCGAATGTGCAGAGATAAGCTACCTGAATGTTGTTGACCTTCTTAACAAACTGTATTCCAGCGTAATCCTTCAAATGAACAAAAGCGTGTTCTGCCATCTCAATGTCCATCTGATTTAGTGCTACTTCTGCCAGTAGACTCCTAAATCACATTTATTCAATAAAGTCATAATAAAGTAAAGCTAAAGAGGACAATGGTATGTTTGCTTGCTCTATCTGACTGTCCCTGCATATTCTTCTTTTTTTACTTTTAGCGCACAGAAAATCGTGATTGTACAGTCGATCAAATATCCCTGCTCACGTCATTATCAGGGCTAATAGTTATACCTGCAAGTTAGCTACTATATTTACATACCAGAGTTTGTTGTGAGGATTGTGATCAATAAACTTTGCCGCTTCTTGTAGGCTCATTTTTTCCAGCAATACTTTTGCATCGCGTAGAGACTACAACAGTGCATGAACAAAAGTCAAAGATATGCACGAAATCAAAGAACTGAAAGCCATGCACCACCGAAAACCTGAATTACTAATGGCCCTCCATCGGGATTTGAACAAACAACCTCTTGTACCTTACGATTGGCAGGGCTAATAACTCTACCATTCTAACTGGAATTGAAATATATTGCGTCCCAATAAGAACAGTTAACTGTATTACGTTTGTCACACAAATATGACAAAGAAGTTCTGGCTAAGCTAATGCATTTCATTTGATTTAAACTAATTTTGCGCAGTTTTTGGAAGCTGCATCTTTTGATGTGTAGTTGTTTTGTACAAGTTTCATAGTTGCCATGAAAATAATAAATATAAATCAATTATCCCAGATTCGAAACAAACTAAATTAACCTTTATCTCCACATCAACGACCATATCCTTTTTAGGATGTTCTGGAGAAGACACCAAGTCATCCAGAAGAGCAGTTCGAACAGTCAAATCCTTGAACTGACAAATGTAGCCGCTGGTCACTATGGGCTCCTAAAATGTGGATCACAAATTGCATGGTCTAAGAAGTCACAAAAATTCCAAGCTGGATGTGTTATTTTCTTTACTAATATTAGTATATTAGTCAGCCTACAGACAGTCCATTGGGTTGGGGTCCGTTCAACAATCGCTCTTTTCGTCGAATGCGGTTTTAAAAGACGACGAAAAGAAAACTATTCGACTTTTGAATCTGACGAAAACTATTCGACAAAGACTTTTGAATCTGTCTAAACTTCGAAACAAAATGATAATAGTGGACGTTTCTGAAAAATCAAATTAAACAATACCTCTGCATCAATTCCCCGCAAAACATATAGTCTTGTCTTTTCCATGATTGCCAGCAGATTTTCGCTATCCTAAAGCCATAAGAAAACTGCCACTGATTTCATACAAGATTTTGTTTGGATCCAAACCATCGTCGTTCATTGTAACAAAGTACAGCATAATCCGTCTAGTATTTTTATATTTGTGAACACATTTGATAAAAACCGATGATTTCCTTGCTACATTTCCCTTCCAGAAATTGGGTTGGAGTAATGAGTACAAATTGGTCGATTAAACATAAAAAAAGAATTCTGATGTTTGGATTAACTGAGCTGAATGAACAACCTCTTCATTTTTTTAGAACACACGTCGTGAAGAATCATCTTAACCGAAAGAGCTATTTTCAGTTACAGAGTCTAACAAGCCTTGACATTAGCTAAAAGCTACAATACAGCTTCGCTGTCAACGAAAACAAGTAATTGCTGTTAGGTTTAGCAGATATGAGTACACAACAGATACGCTTCTATAAATTAGCAGCATGAAAAGTTGGTACTAAAGCTCTAAACAAGTAATTAATTATAACATCTCAGGTTTGTTCTATTAGCTACTTTCCCAATAATTACAGTAGCTTAAAAGTTTTTTAATAATTACAGCCTACGTAATTACAGCTACTTTTCAAATTTGTTATTACTACCAAGAGTGCATAATGATAAGAGTGTGACAAGCGTCACACTCTAAGCAGTGAAGGCAAAAACTATGCGATGCGCGCTAACGGCCTCCCACAAAATGACCCCCTCTCTCACCGCCCCTATATGGATACTTAGTTCTTGCTCACTCGCTATATATGTATATTATATATTTATATATATTATTTTATATAAGCGATATATTTTGTACATTCATGTGTTGAATATGCACGCTCGTGCCTCTTCCCCAAATTGAACTCCTGTTAATTTCAACGTACAGTCATGCAAAGGAGTGAGCGGCCCCCGTTTGAACCCCGTACCGATACAGGGGCGGTGTAAGAGGAGGTCAATTTATGTGGGGTAGCCGGTAGCGCTTACCATAGTTTTTGCCTTCATTGCAAGAGTGTGACGCTAGTCATACTCTTATTATTATGTACTCTTGTTACTACCTCATCCCATTTAATATCCCAGATATCCTTTCGCTCAAATCCTTCCACCGGTTTACCAGTTCCCTCCAAATCGAACAGGCTGATACATCCGCCCTGACTGATGGCCGCCACTCGTCTAAGCATGACAGCAGCATAATTCTAGCAAATTTAGATCCTTCGACAATTAATAGTTTGGAGTAATTAAAGTTTCAATAAATTCTTTGTGCAGGTTGATTAATGTTTTAAGAATTGAAGACTGCAGAATCTTATGACGTTGACACTTAACGTTCCGCTATGTGCTGGTGCTTTCAAATATCTTAGGTTGAACCAATCTTCCATTAAATTCCATATTCTGCATCCAAAGCATAAAGAATATCACAGAATTCCATTTTGTTGTTGCTGTAGCAAGAAAAGCTTATAACTTGTGGAGACTTTTCTGTTTTACTAATTTTCAGAAAACTGATAAGAGTATCCTACTTATCAGCACAGTTAAGAGCCATCCTCTGAGGTCGACAGGTGAAATGATACTTCTGTTGTATCGAAACCTGAGGCAATGAATAACGATGAACCCATCCCGACTCTCTGGCCTAAATTAAGGACAAATAGCAAGTTAAAAGAAAAATTAGCAACATAATTAAAATGCAGGAACTTACTATAATTCTTACTTACCTACAGCAATTCCATCACGTTACAAAAAGAGCCTTTAAAATTTTCTTTCTAACCTGTTTTGTTGATGATCAATTCGTCTAGTGCTGATTGCAAACTCTGTTTGTTGTGTCGTTATGTTATCTGATCACCGAAGTTATTGAGTGTATAATCATTCTAAGTGAGAATGATCAGACTTTGCTGATTACCCGCTCAATGCTGTGGTATGCTCAATTAAGGTAAGGAAAAGTGGTCAGGCCGGGAACCAAAGACGAGTTTGCTGATTTGCAGGTGGAATTTCAACAGCTCCGCAATCCCAGGAAACCAGCAATAGTTTTTCACGTTTTCACGCGAAACGTTAATATTTAATAAAATAGCCCAAAGTGAACTTATGAAAATAGGAATAATAATTTCTGCAATTTCGTGAATTTAAAGGTGGTAATTTTAAAAAGGAAAAGTTGCAATTTTATTATCGCTTGGCTGCTGCAATTGCTATGGTTTCAAAATTATTTTAAACATTTATTATTTATTCATTTATTCATTTAAGCATTTATTTGGTCGACGTATATTTTGAAATATAGTTAGCTTGTTATCAATTTGTAGTGAGACTAGATTCTGTAGAATACATGAATATGAACTCCGCTTTACAGAGTTTTGCGGCAACATATTTGTATCATGAAAAACTATCAAATCATAAAATGTAGAGTAGATTTAATTTTAGTAGGCAATTCTTACAATCAGCAATGTAGAATCAGATGCGCAAATACAGCAAATTGGATCCATCGTTTTCTATAGAAAACAAAAATTCAGAATAATCAATAGGCATGTATAACATTACGAATCGTATGACGTTAAAACAAACCTCGGGTTGTCTATCTACAAAAATATTCTAGATCTGATACAGCTCCATAACACAATATCGATTTTAAACAGCATTTCCACTTTAACGTCACTGGTCACAACCACAACCATCCATGCGGGTGACATATCAGAAAAATCAGCAAATGAGCTCGTAAACCCGTCATGCAAACATTATTCACAAAACCACCGAACCTTTCGCACAATACGTTAAAAGTTATGCAGTTCATTTTAACCAGGGCGCGAAAAGCCCCTCCCCCTAGTGCAACGCTCCATTAAGAGAAAGAAATCAGGCAGTGCTTAACTTACATCCTGCTCGTGTAGTTCCTAAATAATAGTAAACAATTATTGGTGTAATCAAAAACACTACCATCAGCAAAACCATTTGTAAATCTTTAATAATTCCGAGTTTTTCTAGGTTGGACGTTGCAATGAGTACAGGCTGAAGTAAAGGCCGGTACGTTTGCAATTATTTTGTACTACTGAAAAACAAGTCAAAATTAATGATTATAACAACCAACCTATCCAGATCGCCAAAGATATTCTACCAAACTCATTTAAAATTTAAGCTATCACTCAACTAAAGATTAAGGACTAAGATTACTTTATAGCTAAGATTTTACTTTCTTCCGGAAACTTCAGTCCATTGGGAACCAACGATTTATGATTATGATTTCAAAATCTGTTAAACATGGTCTAATCTTTTCGGCTGTAGTACAGTCTGAATGTATCTGTACCGTTTTGTAAAGTTTCAAAGTAAAGCATTGATAAATCAAATTGATAATACATCAGAACTGAGTGTCGAAACAAGCAGTCGGTCAAATCAATGAAACTGGTATTTTTTTAGACTGGATAGGTTAGTTTACTAGTTAATGTGCATGCAATATTACGATTAGCATACAGCAGATAAATGTGCATACAAGCAAAACATCTGCAAACAGCTAACGACATACTAATAAAACTATCCGCGTCATGGTGAATGAAGCTATTGAACGTAGTCAAAATTTTGTACACTAAACTAGATGAGTCAGTTTCTACCCTCATCGCACATCATTTCAGTATATGGCAGCAGGCATACCGGATCGACTGATAAAGTCTGCTAAACAAGTTCAGCTGACGGCTGACACTGTAACAGTGGCATGCTTAAAACCTAGGGCATTGGTTATAATCCCCAGATGCTCATTTATTACATTCTTTCCAGTCTGACGCCGATTTTCAATGTTTTCCTATTCCCGTTTTGGTTCTGTTTCAATGGTACACGACTCCGTTTGGTTGAAATGCGGCCTTGAAATCAAAACACAGCTTACAGGGTTTCCGAGCGAATTATGAGAACTGGCGACGTTCGCTTATGTCTGTGCCGTTTGATTGACTTTCTTAGACGTGGGGCAAATACTCGATTAGAAAGTTTTCATTCTGGCTTGTCCATGTTTTAAACAAGTCGTTAACATTTCATTATTTAGCTCTTGCTGCTTGTTGCATTTTTACATGTTGTTGTCAGCCTATAGTTTGCATGCAGATTTATTTGTGACAACAAATTATCGCTTTTTAATCATGCAGCAATCTTTGAAAATTTGCATGCATAAAAACAAACTGCTAATATCAATGTAACTATTACGTAGGTTACGTATGCTTCCGCACACTTTCACTGTTATAAGGATAAGCGCTAAGCTATGTTTGAACTTACCGTAAATGCTTTTTTGATGTCAAAATTTTCTTCTTTGTCAAATTTCGCTTCGTCAACATGATACACTCTGAAACACAAAAAAATGAAGACGCCTAACAACTTGAAACTTGACAATAGTCTGATTTCAAAGGTTTTGATTTTTTTATTTTAATCTATACATTTACTACTATAACTATAATCATACCAGGATGATGACAGCAGAAAATCCAGTTATCACCAGACATTGCCCAAAAACCGGAAAAAATCCGGATTCTGGGGTGGTGAGGGACCTCTCTGGGGGGGGGGGGTGAGGTCCAGGTATGGGGGGGTGAAACCCCCCCCCCAGATCCCCGCAAGCACACGTATGGTTATCACCGAAAACAGAAACTTGTCGCTGTTTAATATTTAGGTTCAAGCAAAAAACCTAGTGAGTCATTCCATAGCGGCCTATGTGCGCAGGTTGCCAAATGTGATTTTGAGCCAACCCAAAATGACATGATCAGAGACCTAATAGTTGAAAGCATAAATCAACCAAGGATCACCCAAAGAATCAAAAACATCAGAAACTCATGAAGTCAAATAACAGAGCTAGATCTCAGAAGAGAAGCAGCTAGCTGAGGACAAGCTCGACACCACCTCGACTGAGCCACATTTACCACCAAGCCAACAGCAAGAGTTCACGACAACGCCATGCAAACCATAACCGCCGTGTACCTCCTCCATCCAGGAATGGATCAAGTGAAAAATACGAGTTCTGAGAAGAGTTGACCCAGAAGCGGGCATCAGTGAATACAACGGAAATGAAATTGTAATTCTCCAAACGTTTGCAAACAAACCAAGTATGTGATGGCTATTTCATTTTTATGACAGTATATGACTTGTTCATTAATCGTTATTAAATACTGTATTATCATGTTAATGCTCTAGTAAAGGCATGCGTTCAGTCCACTAGTACGTATTGTCTGTGCTTTTCGTCTCCGTGCATAAAAGTTAGAGCGAGTAAGTGAAGCAAAGACAGCCGGAATACGCTTTACCAATCGTCCAAACGCCCGCCGTCGTGTTTGTCACGAATACGGTAAAACTAAGGTAAGGTTTAAATTGAGTATGTCATGCCCAGTCTCTTGTCATCCTAGTGTACGTATTGTCTAGATACATAAGTTGCAATGCTTAATAAAGCTTTAAAGTTTTAATGCGGTATAACAGTGTAGTGGGAGTGCCAATCATAAAGAGGAGACCACTGCTAGGGTTGCGCCCACAATAGAGAACATGCCTGGCTTGGGGGAGCCAGTCCTGGGGAAGCCTCGCCAATAGATTTAACTCTATAGAAATACTACGTAAACTATTTTAGGCTAAACCTAACCAACCCTAAAGATTATAAATAATTCTTATTATAATACACAGACGCATGGGCGGGACACTACATTACCATACAAGCAGTTATAACAGTCACCGGCCACCTATAACAAAGGCCAGCTGTCAGACAAATCCGCAGGAATGGAAAGATATCACACAGGAGGAGACAAGGGGCAGAGTTGGAAGTGGACAAGAACTTCAGTGTCCACGTCCACGTTTGTCCACACAGGTCTTGTCCACGTCCGCCCGCACATGTCCACATGTCCACGCTCTAAAATTTTGTACACCAGTGCCCACGTTTTAAAACCGATGTTCTTTGAGGATTTTTCAAAATTTCATCTTTGTTTTTTAAGTATGTTTTACATTAGTAGTAATAGGTCATAAAATAGTGTATTATTGGGGGGGTTATGAGGTGGTGGGGTTTATGCGGTGGTGGACCCCTTTTTGAGGTGGTTTGGTATTTAGCAAAATTAGATGGTCAAAATTCACATTTTCGGAGATGGCCTAAAAACTTTAGGTGTTTTCTGGAGCGCTGACCACAAATCTGGAATTCGTTTTCGGGTTAATGCTTAATTGTAAGCTTATACAGCACGTGCACACATATACATATACACTACAATAGCAATGGCTCCTCAAATTATAGGTCCGTTACATACAGCAATCTTTGAGGGAGAGTCATGAAAATAACAAAAACTATAGCCCTGAAAGTTTGTAACACAAAGTAGTCTCAAAATTTCTGGCATAAAAGCATGACCATTCCGGAAAATGGGTGACTCATTTTTTGTCACAAATGTTCCAGGCTATTTTTGTTAGTCACGACTGGCCTATGCCTGCCTTATGGCGGATTGAACGTGACCGACCCATCAGGGAACCAGAGACCATTATTCTTTTTTGTTTTTAGACTAAACTGGTACGAAACGAAACCGGCTAAAACCGGAACCACGTAAAGCATAAGCTACATAATTAGTAAAAAATGGACTGTTTTGTTAGCAATTACGTGACCATGAAGACAGCGAAATTTGTCATGGCTTGTTTTTTGAAAAAATTACTAGAACTAGTTATTTCCTGATATGACTAGCTTGACCTAGTTTAGAAGCAGAAGGGACAATGTTGTGTCTAGTTTTCAGTCGAAAAACTTCACACCTAATTTGCGAGGCGAATTAAAATGTGAAACTGCAATAATTGCTTTGCACCTCCTATATAAACTGGATTCATCAACAACCTTCCAAGCTTTATGCTTCTCCTATTCAATCTGTTGAGTTCTAACTTTGAATTGAACAACCTAATGTTCTCAATTTGTATGCTATAAAATAGTTTAATTTCCTTTCCATTTTACACTTTAAAGTTGTAATCGCAAGCTTCATTCTTAGCATAGCAAAAGATCAATCGACTCCTCTTACTGCTGCCTGGGTTTACTTTACTGGGGGACGGCCCCCCACTGTTCGGGTCTCCCCCACTCGACCTTTCCTCCCCCTCACTCCGCCTACCGCCACTTTTTGGGCTTCCCCCCACTCACCATGTGGTACCCAGAAAATGCCAAATTTTGAGGATCTTTGGTCAAAAATTTCAAAAATGTTCCGGCTTTGCCGGAATTTTTTGGTCAAAAATCGCCTATTTTGGTACTCAAACTCAGTTTTTGAGCACGTTTTAGCATAGTCATAGCAGTATATGTGGAAAACAGGCTAATGTTTACTGTATTGTTGGTATTTTATTCACCCCACCCCCACTTTTCGACCTCCCCTCCACTTTTTCACCTAAAATAAACCCAGCTAGGGGGAGGAGGTCGAAAAGTGGGGGGCTCCCCCAACTCTCCAACTTTCCCCTCTCCCCACCTTTTTTGTCTAAAATAAACCCAGCTACTACCACCACTCTGCACGTTCGGAGGTTTGCCTGCGCTAAACGATAAACGATCTGAGTCCCCGTTCTCGTTGATCAAGATACATCATAAAACTACCAAAATTAGGGTTAACTTTTACAAGTTAGGTAAATATATGTGATCATACAGGAAGCTGTAATACTTATATAAGCTGGGTATTACGTACTTTCAGTTCTTGGGCCTTTTGTTGCAAAAAGCTAGGCTTCCGAACTAGGAGATGCCTAATTTGGAGTAAACCCTTTTTTGATGTTTTTGCAAAACTTAATTACTCAAATGATAAATACAAGAGGCTGGTATTTGCTGTTACCATCATTTGTTTACAACTAACGTCATAAATACGCCACACGCCCCGTAAATTAGGAGCCAACTGTCCTAAATGCAGAATTTACGTTATTCGACTTCTTCCAGAAACCAACAAGTTTTAGCATACACCTGCTATAAGTGACAAACCAGAAGTTCTAAAGGTTTATCAAATTCACGTGTTGATTGCAAAAACTTTTCCAAAAAACGCTTGAACGTGTGATAACAACCGTGGCAGAAAAAGATACAAAAAATTGTCAGATTCCGCAGATACTTCTATCCGGAATATTAATTTTTGATAGCAAAAATGTCATGTTTTTTCCAAAATCTTCGTTTATTCTAGAAGAAGCTGCAGACAGCATTTACTCAAACAGGCCAAGTGACATTTCTCCTAGCACCGGCTTATTTAGCATACACTTAACTGGCGCCTTAAATCACTCCAAAACAAGCGACGGCTGAAACTTAGCGCACTGGAAAATCACGGTTCCAGCCCCTTAAATCCGGGAAATTCTGGTTTTATGAAAACCTGCGTACCTCCTAGCCTGAAATGTTGCTTCTATCAGTAGCTGCCACTATAAAAAGACGTCCAATTTCTGTTGATTTTAGTCTAATTTAACCACTTTTGCCCTTGCAAAACAGCAAAATGCAACTTGTTTGCTTGTTTTGCACTTATTTGGCTGTCAGCTTACTCACGTAAACATCCGCAGCATTAGTCAGTTGTTTTGATGCTAATTATTTGTCCATTCTTAAAAGCTATTAAATTTTGGCAAAACCTTTCAAAATAGCTCTTTAGTGATCTTTTTATCCCGCCTAGAGGCGGGATACTTGTAATGGTTTTAGCTGTATTTTGAATTGAAGTCATGATGTTATTCGAAATGCATATATGCTCACCATATGCCTAGTATCTGGCTGCTTTTTTGAACGCAGGGGCCTGCGGCAGAATTTTTCAGCGAACGGACACCCTGCACCAGATTTAAATTTTATCCTGGCTAGCTATGACTTCGGTTTGTAGCAAATAATAAAATTTTAAAATTTGCGAAGAGGGGGCCAGGTTACTGTGAAGGATTATGTGAGTGTTAAATATCTTAACGTTGCCCCCTTTGGTTGAAATAGGAACTGCAACATTGTGATTACGCAAATATGCAAATTAGGTTACATAATTACAGATCAGTTAACGCTCGAGAAGAAATAAAGATCGCCTGTTCTAAAGAAACAGATTCCAGACAAAATCTGGAAAGTCTCAGCAAAAACTGGGTTTAAGCCGTATTTTCTAACAGGATTAAAACACTGCGTAAGCAGATGAAGATCAATACTGTAGGCCTGGTAACCCAGTCAAAAGAGATCAGATGACCACGTTCCACCTCTGGTGTGGTTTTTTCTTACATCATGTTTAAGTAATCTGTCTTCCCCTCCCCTTCCTTCTGTCACTTCTGTTTCATCTGCTTATCTCATGTTTGCACTCAAACCATCGAACCATGTTGCTGTATCTAATATTGTGCGAACCTCGGAGAACAGCATGTATGTTATATAAAAGTCTCTTTGACCTGCTGCCAATGTTGGACACCCTGACAAAAAGCGATTGTTAACTCGACAGCGGGATAATGCTCCTTTTTAGGAGCCTACTTGTTAGGACTTTCCTGGTTTTAATGCTTCCTTCTTTGTGACACCTTAACTTTGTAGCTATATAAAGAATTGAAAAGCTTGTGTAACCACAGTTCGTGTTAACTAACCATGACCGCAGCTGGCAACGTTTTGGTGTTTCTGGCATGTTCGTTTCGTAACCGGCATTACTTTAAAAGCTGAATTTTAATCAATAGGATTTAAGGCAGTCTTCCTCAAAGACGTATCCCCAATTGCTCAACTCCCGAGTTGGCCAACTTCCAAGATAGCAGCTCGAATCCCTACAATTAGATCTATTCCGGATGGTCAGTTGCTTTTCAGACCATCCTTACCTAAACTATAAACAAAACAAACTAAGTTTTGATTTTTCTTTTGCAACGTTAAACGAGTTGTGAAAACTCTACCTCATTTGTTTTCTTTTTCGTACACTTGTCCATGCTCTCTGCTCTTTGGGAATTCTACGCAAATTTCAGATTTGGGAACTAATTTGGAAAATCCAAGCCGTGGGGCTCTAACTCCAACTTACTCCCAGTTTGACATAGAAATAAACGGGCGCGTACGAGAAAGATGAACTTCAACTTGATCATTTTAAGACAAAGAGCGCTCAGAATTTAGCCGCCCGGTTTATACCAGATTTATCACTTCTAAAAAGCCTTTCACAGTGTGTCACGTTTGCCAGCATTTTGACAAATTGCAGAACCCAACATATTAAGCTTTAGTCTAAATTTAAGCTTTATTTTTCCTGTTTCAACCATTTCCAGCTTAACTTTCCCAAATAAGCCTTACAAAACCAGATTATACAGGAACACAGAAATGGTTTACAGCTTAGACATCTGGTTAAGGAATTTTCGACGCTCAAAAGATAGCGGAAATTTCTGCTTTTAAGGTGAAGAATGACTTGTTTTTGCCAATTGGATTGTGTTTACATCCACTTTTTTACAAAAATTAATCCCATCCCAGCTACATTATCTTGATGATACATTTACACGCTATATTTATCACTAACAGACAGCCTTAACTATTCCAGGCATCTCTCAAATAAAGTCAACTGTCTGACATGTTGTAAAGCTAACTTTACACGTGAGAGACAAGCTGATTATTAGCTAAGTAAGTAAATATATTTACTGTTCATTTCCTTGCGGTAGGACAGACGAGACCCCGGTACCATCCAGTTATCACCACATTTTATTGATAACAAATAAGGTTAAGTCAGTCTTATTCACACCTTTGAATGTCGGAATAATTTATTTCCTAACCGATAAGAGTTTTAAGAGCGACAAAAACCGCTTTAAACAGACTGCATAAATTTCCTGGAGCACCTAATTTTCTTGTAATTACCCTGACAGGCTTGTCGCAGCATCAGATCAATAGATTACAATTTTAAAACTATGTACAAAAGTTGTGTAAGACAAGACCATTTTCTGGTTTTTGAGATGATTGACAGACAAGTTCCTTCTAGAAATATTAATGTTAACATTAACATTTAGGCAATATTAATTTATATTACAACGACGTCAGGGTCGGTAGCTCATTTGCAACATTTGTCTTAGAGCAACTTTAAATTTTTAGGTCTTCCATTATTCTCTGAATCTTTGCAAGTGCTTTAAGCTTTAACCAGGCCCACGTGCTTCGGCTCCCCCCCCCCCTCTCAAAGAACGCATCCAAAAGTATATGATTGGAAAAATAGACCTTCTGACATTTGGATAAGGAGCTATCAAGAGTACATAATAGAATAAGAGTATGAAACTCTTACGCTACTATGTACTAATCATGCTTTACATGCTCGGGTCGTTAACTCAGGACCCCCCCCGAGACTTTCGGCGGGGGTCCCGAGTTAACGACCGGAGCATGTAAAGTATGTTTAGTACATAGTAGCGTAAGAGTTTCATACTCTTATTCTATTATGTACTCTTGGAGCTATGTATTTTACATAGTAATAGTTAACTTAGTCTTATAAATCAGGAAATGTGTTAAACATTTGATTAAACTGAAGATTGAATGACAATAGTTGAAAATTCCAAACCTTGAAAAAGTTCGACCATAAACCATCCCCTGAATTATTGAAATTTATGCATTTAATTTAGCATTTAATATAATTTAATTTACCATTTAATTTAGATTTAATAAACACAATTTTGGAACAGGAAGCAAGCAATGCAGGCGACAGAGAAATTTCTCAGCCAATGCACTCGATATCATATTTTGATGTTTCTACCCCTATTTCTTCCCTTCATTATCAGCGGTATGCAGACCATGTCCTTCACCTTTACCGCTGCCGTATCCCCGGCCCGCTGTCTCATTCCTGATTCGGATAATGACACCCTTGGCCCCTTTTATACCCCGGAAATTTCCCACGACACTTTCCCCATGAGATTTGCCCCCAAGAAAATAGATCGAGGAAAGGCGATGTACTGTAGATACTGTCCCAACGGAACTGACAATAATGGAAACTGTACCAGAGAAAATTCGATTGCCTGTGATCATGGGTGATTTTTTTAAAATTTGAATAGTGATTTTATGTTTTTTAACTTTCATAAATTTTTTTAAGCTGAATTCTGAGAACTTGGCTTAATTTGTGTCTTGTCCTAAGTTTCACAATAAGGAATATGCCTGTAATTGTGGCATGTACACTTTTCTTTTGCTTAACCATATTTTGCATTCCATTTCCATTTCGAATTTTCATTTTAGAATAATCTACGACAGATCGCAGTATCATTCAACTTTATCCACAAAATTAGACATGGTTTGCGAAAGTGGAGCCTGGAAAAGAGAATTGGCCACTACAATGTATATGGCTGGTCTACTACTGGGTTCTGCCTCCTCAGGTATAAAAAACTTCATAGATTTTAACGAAATAAAATTTAAATTGATTTAGATTTGATTTTCAGCTTGGAACCATAATTTTAACTGCTATTCTTTTAAAGCATCAATTAATATTACCAGTTCTTTATGTGTTCAAATTCACCTTTGATTATTCTTAGCTTATAAAATATATTTTTATAGGTTTTCTGTCTGACTATTTCGGACGAAGGAACATTTTTCTGGCTTTCAGTTTTATTGGAATCATAGCGCATCATTTGAGAACCGTTGTGACCAACTACATACTTCTGTGTCTTCTACATTTGATCAGCGGTGCGCTCTCACATGGTGCCTATGTCAGTGCCTATGTTCTCATTATCGAGCTTACAAGTAAGCAAGCTGTACATGTTGCGTGACTTGCTACTGTTCGGCTTGTAACCGAAAGGTTGGTGGTTCAACATCTCGAACAGCTTGGGAAAGCAACGAAACCTGCTTTCTCAGCACAAGATCTGAAATTTTAACAACGAAAAAATATGCATACGTGAATCGTCATTTCGTCTTATTTATGTGTTGATTAGTAAATTGTTAAATATCTAATTCCATGGCACTTCGTTTTAATTTTACACGATCACGCTTCACATTTTCAGCACAGACACAAAGTCCATATTCAGTCCACAGTAACAGCAATTTTTATTTTTATATAATATTCATTCATAACATGACAAATTTAAAAAATATTTTACAGATTAATATCAGTTAACAGTTAAGTTTTATTGGTTCAATTTTCTTGTGTATATTGCAGGCGGTACTATGCGTACAGTGTACGGTATTCTGACAGCGGGTATGTTCTGCGTTGGCTACATGTTTGTGGGTCTGATGGCTTATCTGATCAGGAACTGGCAGATGCTCCAACTAAGTCTGTCCGTTTGGACACTCCTGTTGGTGCCTCACTATTGGATTATGCCACCCTCCATCAAGTGGCTCCTCATACAGGGACGAAAGGATGAAGCTAAGGTCAGACTTGACTCTCACCTACAGTTTTAATGAGAAGAAGAGTAAGCCACTAGACAAGACTGACTTCAGTTCGACTATCACCCAGAACTATCAATGATAGTGCTACCAAAAGCTTCCAATGATATAAGTAGAAGAGCAAGCCACTAGACTACAGTCACTCCAGTCCATATGATAGCGAAAAGTTTCCCTAATCCGAGCAGGATATGCATTTGAGAACGAAGGATTCGGCATTCGATAAGATTTCAATTTTTAAAGGAGGACACTTCAAGCCAAAACAACAGCCAATCAGTAGCAGTCCTATCCTGCTTACACTTTCAAGCACTGAAAGAAACTATGTATATGCATTTTCTATTTCGTTTCACTTGACTGTCCATTGTAATTTTTAATTTTATTCTAGAAGTTTATCAAACAAGTAGCCAAATTGGATGGTCGATCTACTTCAAATGAGGAAATTGAGAAGATGATCGAAAATGATATGAAAACAATGACGGAAGACACTGAGTATGACTTACATAACTTACATAAGACTTATTTACTAAATTTGTCTAATTAAATTTAAATTTAATAAATTCACTTGACTGAAAGGACAATCAATTTATTCCCATTCATCAGTTTTCAAGTATTATAACAACAATAACACAAAGTTCAGATAATTTATGCATTAAATTCATTCCTATGGAAGTCTGTTTTACATTTATTTCATACAATTTCCAAAATTATATAAACAAATAGAACAGAAAGAAGGAAAAAAGTTAAACACCGACAAATATCAGGAAATAATCGGGTACCTGGTGGAACTCAAACCCCCGCGGTCTTCTGCTTACTGCTCATATGGTCTACCTGCCTACATACCTACAGGTGCTTCAGTGGAATGAGCTTTAACCGGAATTCGAAGCCTAATTTCGCATGCATAAAATACATAAATATTTAAGGAATTTAATACTTAAAATATTTAAGGAATCTAATCTCAACTGTTTCAGAACAGAGCAGTCCAATATCTTATCCATTCTGAAGCATTGGAATCTGTGTCGACAAGCCATCATTGTATTTTACTGTTGGTTCTCAGCCTCTATGCTTTACTACGGTCTATCTCTAAACAGTACCAATCTCCCAGGGGATGACTATATCAACTACGTACTCTGTGGCTTTATGGAAATACCAGGTACAGAAAAATATACTCAGAAACAATATGATATACCATTATATTATCACTGATTAAAATTTGGATTTGAAATCTAGATGACGAGCAGGTTGACTAGTGATAACCGATATTTGTTAATAAATTAATTAATTAGTATACACTAAAACGCGAATGTTCAGCAGTTTAAACATCTATCAATGCTTTTGGTGCAAACAAAGAAATAATTCCAAAGCATTTGTCTCCAGAAAAAATATAAATTATACAACAATTAATGTTCAGCTAACCAAGCAACCCTTAGAAACATTTTAATGAAAAAAGTAGCACTTTGTGGTTACTAGTTAGATCGTAGTTCTATATAAATTGGTAATTAGTAATTAGCCGACCTCTTGCACAAAGTATAATTAAATAAATTTAATTGTCACTGCAGCACCTACGACCCAAAAATTCGCCTTGTCTCACCGTTCTAGGTTGCATAATGGTAATCATAATGCTGGAGAAGATCGGCCGTAAGCCAACGCACGTCCTAATGATGACGCTGGCCGGCGTATCGGTCGTTGCCAGCGCCATCATACCAACCGACTACGGCTGGCTGATCGTTACCTTTGCGATGCTGGGAAAGCTCTGCGTTGCCGCCGCTTTCGCAGCCATCTTCAACTATACCGCAGAACTGTTCCCAACGTCGATGCGAAATACGGCCGTGGGAATGGGCTCCACGATTGCCCGAGTCGGCAGTATGATTGCACCCCAAATCTACCTGGTCGGTCTCTATGTGGAGGCTTGGCTCCCCTTTTTTACCTACGGATGTGTGGCTATTCTGTCCGGAATTCTGTTGCTGCTGTTGCCGGAAACCAAAAATCAAAATCTCCCGGAAACTCTGGAGGATGCGGTTACGATTGCGGCTACCGCTTCCGTGCCCTCGATACAGAAACTGTACTCCAGAATTAACAGTGTGGCCAGTTTTAAGGGGAGCACGGGCCCAGAGGACCCCCAGGACAGTCCAGGGGGGCTGGAAGTGAACAAAGCTCTGGTATAAAGGAAGAACTTAGGATACACTTAAATTTATGGCCTAACAATATTAAACTCCGTATGTGAATACTGTAACAGTTATGGCCCGCATCGAAATTACGCCTGGAATTCGAAATTAGAAATTCCCAATTTCTAAATTCAACGTGGTATGAGGTATTTTAGAAGGTATTTAAAATTATTTGGTGTCGTGTCACGAATTTCAGGTCATTGAACTATAAATACTTATCCATAGGAAAATACTATTTTTCCGGTCTTTAAAACTTGGTTTGGGTTCCTCCCTCACCTCCAACTAGCCTGTCAGAGAAAACCTGAACAGTGAATGTGATTACGTTTTGAGAACAGTAAGGGTTTGGTCAATTTGTTTGTAGTAAAACACCACAGTTTGGTTTTTGTTTTGTTCACTGTATGTAAAGATGAATCTGTTCATTTTGTCTAAACTGTTTCGAGAGATATTTATAAGTTTTGGCATTGTATTCTATCTTTAATGTTAGTTTGCACTATAACTGTACTCTAAACTCTGAAGAAGCCTTTCGTCGTTCAGACTATTCTTAAGGATAATCATCAAAATTATAAGTTAATACCTTTTTCGTCATACCTTAAAACATAGAACGCAGCAACGTGCAGGTGAAGTTGCACTTATCGTAACCTGCACTTTACTACTACTGTCAACGACTAAAGGCTGACATCAGAGCGTTTAAGTTGCCCATGCCTATTCTGTATATTGTATGTAGGTGTATCTTACATTGTAATTTGTAAATAAAATGAAGCTTAAGTTTATCATTCATCAAACCATCATTTTAGCTCACTCGCTGGGAAACTGTACCGTTCTTTGGCGCCGGCTCGTCTGAGTGGTACATTGGCGTCCTTAGTTGAGCGTCGAGGAAGGGAAAATTGCCACAGATAGAAAGCTTCCTTACTGGCGGCGATGACGTAGGTACTGTTCACTGCCAGGGCGATTGGTTCAATTTCGATGAACTTGGTGTCCACCGGAGTTCCAATGGTGTTACACAGTTCCAGAACAAACTGCAACAATTATGTAACAAAGTAAAATAATAAAACAAAATAATTGAAGAAGGGTTAGTATTGTTTATTTAGATATTCATACTTTTGCGTAATCACATAACTAGGAAAAATGAGAAAATAAATAAATGAGATAAATAAATAAAATATTACGTACTTTTAAATATTAAATAAAATAGTGAAAATTTTAAATATTAAAATAGTAAATATAAAAATACGTAAATAACTACGTACAAATTTCAGTCGAGCCAAGTAAGGGAACCTAATTAAGCCTCGTATTAATTTATTATATTAATTAGCTGGGCGTACCTGAGCATTTTCAAAACTGTCTGAGCGATAGGCCACCACGCAGTACTCTTTGTGACAAGCTACTCCCAACAACTCTCTAACATATCGAACATTGATCTGAAATAATTTAATGTAGTTTCACTACGCTTTAAACTGAATATCAACTTGGAAAAAGTGACATTTCTAATCTGTGATTATAGTTTTTACCACACACACACACACACACACACACACACACACACACATCATGATTATGCTGCATGGCTGTCCAAAATAAAAATAAATAAACGGAAAACAGTTTTTGGAAAATTACTTCATCCAGTTTGCTGTCCCAGAAAGCCAATCCCTGATCAATTCGGTCCGGCTTGAAGAAACTGTAAACTACAGTGTTCCCACAGTAACCCCACTAAAACAATAAAATGCATACCTTTACTAATCGTTTAAAAAATCATTTGTTGACTGTTGCCCAACTGTTGTGCAATAAATGTATCGTGTGAACTACAAAATATACATGCAAAATTCGGACCTGAGGACATTTTCAAGAAAGGATAGAGTAGAGGTACAATTAATCTTTTTCATGAAAGAGTTGACAGAGGGAAACTCAAGCTTGAGTGGAGTTAAAGCGAGTTAAAACCGTTGATTCTAACTCTACTCTACTCTACCCTCGTGAAAAGGAACCCAAGAGTCCAAAAACGTCCATAAATGATCATCCTTTCATAATTCCTTTCGTGAGCACACAAACTTCCCCTTAACTCCCGTTATGTTATTTTGACTAAGGTGAAACTCATTATTTAATGAAGGAAAGTTATCAAAATAGGCAGCACTAACCAATAAATAGTATATTCACCTTATAGTCGGGTCTTATGTTGGCAAAGAATATATGAGAATCCACCGCCAACCCAATCCGTAATCCGGTTCCTTCCCAGGAACATCCCGCAATCTCCTTTCCCGGAATTTTAAGCGTTCGAAGAAGCTGTAACAATAAAGTCAACTTACATAGCTACGCTACAGAAAGTGAGACTCTCGTTTACATGGTGATGTAAGCTAAATAGTTAGCTGATTTATAGTTTCTTTTGTCTGCTTAAAGCATAGGCTAACAGGGGAGTATTGGGGTACAAGACCCTCCTCCCCAACTTAGCCTAAACAAGATACAAACCCTACCGTTTGCCCACCGCCCAAGCCCTAGGGCAAGAAGTAGAAAAAGTAGCCAAGAAATTGAGTAGAAATGGCCGGAAAAAACGGTAATCGCAAAGAAATTCCTAATAAATTCCAGCTTCACCGCAAACTTATACTAAAATTTCTTAACTTTTCGAACTAATCGATCAGAATTTTAAAATGTTGCAAAATTATTAAAAATTGCTATGCTACTATTAGCATTAGTTTATGCTTAAGGCACAGAGACCACTCAAAAATTTGGGTTCAAGCCCCTGCACTGGGATCCAGATCCAACATCATGCTACATAGTGTATGGTAGAACTTAGAGGATTGAATGATCTGACCTGTTTACTGTTATAGTTATATATAATTATATAATTAGTTTAGTTAATTAATGCCATATTAATAGTTTACAATCAACTTAGTCATTAAAGTTAATATCTCCTACTAAATCAGTATAGCAGCAGCCAGTGCTACTGGTAACGTTGAAATGGAAAAAGGTTAAAAAAACTAAGTTTAGTATTCCCACCTGTCCAACGGGTGTGACAAATTGGACCAGATTTTGCTCTCCTTCGGTGGCTTCCTTGAGCTTCCCGGCCAAGGCTAAAACAGTGCCGGATGGATTCCAAGCGGCCCCGACCAAATCCACCCCCTCCGCTTGATAGATTACTGGATCTGAAAGTGGAAAATGGAAAATAAAATATTTCCACAAATTTTTTGGAGAGTAGAAATGCAAACTGTGACAATTTATGAGATAAATCTGAGATAAACAAAATTCAGAGGTTACACAAGGAAATGAGAGCAGATTTGCCATATCTAGAATGATTACAGACAAGCAAAGTAAGCGACAAGCCTTCAGCTTTTGTAGAATTGTATATAAATAGATAGACAGTTTATCCCTTTTATCTTTACCCGATGTTGACATAATCACTTAAAATGAGATTATTTAAAAATTGCTTCCAAAACATGGGTTTTTCGACTGCCGATTTCATATAAAGCGCTGATTTTGTTAAAAATTTTAACTATGTATTAATCAGTTTCAACTTATGCTACTTCTTCTTTATATCAGGACATGTGGATACCTGATTATTATTTGTTTGATTTGGTTATTTGTATTTCCTCTTGTTCCGAGTTTTCTAACTTGAAAGCTAAGTTTGTTGTTTTCACGGCTATCCTCTGGCCCTTGCAAAAAATTTAAGAATCATTAATGGAAAATTGAATCAAAATTATAAACCTATCGATTGGAAAGCAACGCTCTCAACTTCCGACTCGGCACTGCTTGCGAGAAGATATCCTGTAAAAGTAGATTACGGTGTTTCAAATGCTGGAAACAGAATTGTGAAAAGTAATTGGTCAATTTAATCAGCCAATCAGATGCCAGCAGACGCGCCTCAAGTAAGAGCACATCAGTACTAATGTAAACTTTAAGCTACCGTAATATATACTTTCACAAACAATGAGGATGGTTCTGATATTTGATTGGCTGTTGTCTGCCAATGTCAAGTAGGTATCACTTCAATAATAATAACTGTAACCCAGATTAATGATACGAGGGAGACAACAGGCTGCCAGGCAGGCTCTGGCTCTGTTACGAGAGCAAAAAACGGATCTTTTGCGCTTTTCCCCCACTCCCCAGCCCTAACTTTTGATTTTTTTAATGAATAACTTTGAAATTTTGTATGGGTGCATACTGAAGGTGTCAACTAGTTAACTTATAACTGTTTTAATTTCTAATACTAAGCTAGTCAAGTTAAAATAGCTAAAAGTTAATTAGTCCAGCAAGTAAGTTGTCAATTAGTTGAATTAGTCATAAGTAAGTTGAAATCAGTACCTGGTCGAAACGGGGGTACAGGAATAGTCGAGCTGTCCGGCCTGCTTTCAGCAAAAAAGTTAGTTTTGATAACAATTGTCATTGTTCGTCCCATTTTATGCTTGCATATTTCTTTCGACGATTTCAGAAAACCCTGCAGGCTCGTACGAAGCTCAAGTCGGTTATGAAAAGCTTAATATGTTGCCGATTTCTTAATAGAATCCGCATGAATCAGGAAAAAAGAAAAGGAATAAACGTGTGCCGTAAACAATATTTTTCATGGGAGCCAGAATTTAAAGGCAGAAACTAAATTTGGAATCTGCCAGTTGGAGTTGCCAAGTACTTCACTAACAATTTCCTTACATAAAATTACTTTCTGTGTCCTAATCAAAACGGACTTCTTTCCACTACAGATTAGAATTGTTTATTACATTTCTGAAAATGACCAGCCGGCAACCTTCTGCCAACGGCCGGCCAAGTGATCGACCATCTAACCGGCGGCCAGCCGGTCCGGTTTAGCCGGCCGTTCTCAAACACTGACCTACTACACGCAAACGGAAGCTCTATTTTGATTTGTTGAAACTAATTGACGGAGAGGACGTTTCTGCAATCTGATTGGCTGTTGGCTCGCATCAAACGAAAATTAATGCGGTTTTATCGTCAGTCCTACACAAAAGGAATGACGTTTTGGTGTTCAAGACAGTGAAGATGAAATAGGCTGAAAGAAATAAAAAGAAATAAGAAATAAAAATAAGTCACTTCACGGTATTATCTTTTTATGTTGCTGCAGTTGCAGTTTTGTGGGGCAGCTGATTCGGTCTTCGGTCGAGTTCGGTATTTCAGTTCATTTTATTCCGTCAAGATATTCTATTTACGGAATTTAAATTTCAACATGGTACGAATTTTCCAGTTGGTTTTTCAGTTTTTGACTTGACGTCCTGCCAACTGGCTAGTCTGTTCAGTAATTCTGGCTCGTGCTTTTTTCTTAATTTCTTTATACATTGTTACTTTAGCCAAATTGATTTGAAAACAAGATTATTTAAAAATTATTTCTAAATAATAATCATGTATTGTTTCTCTGGTGGTGGTTGTTCCAGTTGACGGGTTTCATGATCACCTTTCAGGATCTCAGAAAGATGACAACTCTTATTCTGGGAGTATTTTCTTTTTACTGTTGTATAAGGCTGCGATTGCTAATTGAGAGAACACCGAAGCAACTCAAAAATAAACAGCAATAAAAATAATCAACCGACATTAAACGAAGCTAAAGCTGAGTCAGTTTAGTCCTTAAATTGATAATTTCGATTAAGTTTCCTGTCCACGCTTGCTGTCAGAGGAGAGAATATTTCATTAGGATATTGCTTTCGCAGTAGTTCGTCTGGCCACGATTTCAAACCGCCAGCAGTTGACGACGCTTCGTCGAAGGATTTCGTTGCCAGGGCAACCATTCGCTCCAGAACAGGAAGCTCTATCTTCCCGCGACCCTGCCAGGACTTCAGGTAGAGGGCCGAGTCACAGTAGCTAACATGGGTGGTTCCTTTGATCGTTATCATCTTAACGAAATCCGGATTTCCCTGGGTTAGTTTCCAACGTTTTTCAACCTCTTCCTTGTAGTGTCCATCGGCATTAACGAAAAGAATGGGCGTTTTCTTGCCACAAAGATTGTCAAAACTCGTCTTGTTAACATTCATCATAGCTCCATCAAGGATGACGGCGCTCTTGAAAATCTGACACTCTTTGGCAACGGCAGACAGAATGGCGCCACCGCCCAGCGAGTGACCCATGGCTAGCATAGACTCAGTCTTCAGCTGACCCTTGAACATATTTAGATCAAAGCCTTTTGGCGGCTCCCAGAGGTCGCTTTCCTTCAGCAGCCCGTTTCCCAGCTTAACCATCAGCTCGAAGCTTCGCACCAACTCCCGGGAGCGATGCTCGGCCATAGTGGCAAACCCTCGGGCGCAGGAGTAAAAGTTAAAGCCATTGAAGCCCGCCGGCGGGCTGAAGGGGATTGGACCGCTCTCTCGATGAGTGTAACAGCTGGATCCATCTCCGTGCTCCACAACGGCAACGACGTAGCCCTGAGCTACCAAGGCCACGGCAATTCCAGTGTTGCCGAATCGCATGTCTGTAATAAATAAAATAAAATGATAAATAACAAATATTTTCCACTTAGCATTGGCATTTTGACAAAACTCGGAGATTACTAAGCCTAGGACTGTACACTGTAATCTTGATTTTTGATTCTCACTATATTGTACAAAATTGCACATGTTGATGGTAGGATTATTAGCATCAATAATCTACAATAGGTGGAGTAAGACACTCAACATTTCTTGTTTAGCACATTTAACTATTTTTCCATTTTTTAAAAATCCCTGAAAACTGTCATTGTTTATTAATTTTTGGTCAAAAACGTTAAAAATTTTTTTTAATTTCCCCCTAACATTTTTAATTTTCCCCTTCCTAGATCGGGGTATACCACCATTTGAGGTGTGAATGTATACATTTACCTGAACTTATTAGTTAAAATACCACTACATAAGGTTTCGCACAATGAAAGGTTGAAATCAGGATTGAAAGATGTGAAGAAAAGTGACCAGGTCGAACCTCCAAGTTTAGAATTTTCAGTGGAACGCTCAACCAGTGAGTCCTTCTCAGGTTGCGGCTCAGTCAAAATCACTAAATTCCACATTCCAAACTTCAAAATGGGAAGACAATTTTCCGTGTAAATGTTTACATTCCACACAGTTTAATGGTAATAAATTTCATTCTAAGGAGTTTGAGTAAACAAGCCATCGTAGACTTACTTGAAAATCCAGGACTAAAAACCACGACCGGGTAAGGTCCTTTTTCGCCCGCCCAAATCGGACCAAAATATTTAATAGGTAGTCGGTGTTTGCTGCTAAAAGATCTGATCTTTGAATCCAACCATCTTCCCATCAATTTGCCCAAAATGGTAGGAAACATTTTCACGAAATTTTTCATTCCTTTCAAATATTCTTCTCTGGGTTCAGGGATCATCTCCATACTGGAATCCGTGGCGGGATCCGGTTCAAATTTGGGGGTCGGATAAAATATCCGGATAAATATTCCCCGTTCTCTGGGGAGATTATCTCGTGTCATCAGATCCACACAGGAAACGCCGTAGGATTCTGGCAGGGCCATTGGCACAACCTGTGGTGAGCCAGTCATCTCTCCAAACAATACGTTTATCGTTCACAAATTAAATCAAATCAGAAAAGTTTAAATAATTTGAAGATCTAAATACAAGAACATAAATTGATAGCCAATTATGTGACATAAAAATTAATGTAGCACGAAATTAAATTAATTAAAGTGCCGGACAGGGTAGGAGGTGGGTGGATAGGGGTATGGGAACCCTTCAAAATTAAATCGTACCCTCCACCGAAGTTGTCCCTCATCCCAACTGGTTTTCTGGTCATGTTGGCTAATTGGGAGGCGGAACAAATAGAGATAATCATGTTTTTCGCCCTAGCTTCCCGCTTAAAGTTGGCTCCCTCATAGATTGGTAGTGGTCTTGGTAGTGGTAATGTTGGGGGTTCCCTCAACATGTGCTTGAAGGGGGATTGTGCCGTCGGAACATCAGCCCCCCCCCGAGCCCAAAGGGATCTTTTCCCAGCTTTTTTGGTTTGGTGTAAAAATTTGGGCAAAATCAAAATCATACCAAGCACACTTTTTCACTTGCCAGAAAACATCGCCTTCTGTACAGTCCTGATTTTTTTCAATCTCCATAATCCTAACTCACAACCTCTACAGAATGGTCGCTCACATTAATCCCAGAATTCAGCTTTTTTTTAAATTTTTGCAATTTTTTGGAAATTTTTAAAAACCGGACTTTTCTCGAACGGTTACCGGCTCACCTCCTGCACTTGTCCTATCAAAAATACAGTAGTTTAATCCAGTGTGATTGTGGTAATTTTATTTCCTCGCCAAAATACGCCTAGATCCAAGGTTTCTTTCAAGCGGAAAACAATTTGCTGGTTCAAAAAGCATTCAAAACTGTAAGCAAATCAAACTATTAATGTCCTCAAAAAATGTTTAGTAAATAAAATGCTACCAGTACAGCAGCCGACAGCTCAATTTAACAAAACAAGTTTTAAATTTTTAAAATATTGGCGTGCAAGGAAACAAAACGAGGTGCATATTAAAGTTAACTTTAGTTATATGAACTCATATACAACGTGTATACATAAACTATGGGACACAGCGTCCCTATATATACACACACAGTAAAGGATAAAGCATAACGTTAATGCTAGACAAAATTGAGGATTTTTGGGCCCAGAGAAGCGAAACAAACTGCAAACATTAGCCATTTAAGCTTCCTAGTTGCAATACCTACTGGAGGTTCTCTGACAACCTAGTGCAATAGTGGTGCAACAACTGTCTTATCAGTATAAAACTTTGGCAATTCCAGTTTTTGACGAGCTAGCATAATATCAGTGCCCCGTCACATTAATTATGTCAGCACAGCTGCTGCTACTGTGGAACTTAATAAAATGCAAAATTGAAAAAATTGTTTTATAAAAATTGAAAACAGAAAATAGGGGGCGAAACAAGCAGGGAGTATTTTCATCTATTTTGGTCATCTGAATTCCTGTACTATCCTTATCATACAAACACACTCACAATACAACTCATCATTGCTGAAGAACAAGAGTTTATATCTACGGAAAGAATAAAACTGCACACACGACACACAAACACTGAATCAATAAAGCCAGCTTCAAGCTTGAAATTTTAAGCCCTATTTCTAGGAGATGGGTAAGCACACATGGTCAATGTTGAGCTGAATTAATCTAAGAAGAAATGAAGAAGAAAGACTTGTATTATTGAATGATCGGTCTTGAACCCACGGCATTTCGCTGACTAGGCGAACGCTCTGCCAGCTGAGCTACGGAGGCACAGTCGCATCGATCTATGCTAGAGTTCGGGTTTCAATGTGCATGACTTTTATTTACGTAAACCCCAGAAAGGCTCAACCTTAGTTGAGACTTGAAACGGCAAAGCTATTAGATCACTTTGTAAGATATCGGACTGTATAGCTGTGCTTGGAGTCAACTTGTCTAATAACCCAGGTTTTGGAGACGTCAACGCACGAATAAGCAACTAATTAGTTAGCCAGCTGGTAATTGAAATTTGCCCAGATTTGTAACTATGGGAGCAAAAGAGCCAAAGCTTTCCAAGCCGTATGTAATCATTGCAGAGGACATGTATAAGTATAAGAATGACAGTATCAGGGATTACTGTAATTAGGTAATTCATAAATAATAATTTACAATAATATAATATTTAAATAACAATACAACTATAATAATTTAATTTATAATAATAATCTATTTATGATAATTAATAACTTATCATTTTCAGCGATGTTTACGAGACCCAGCATTTACGAGACCCAGCGTCCAACCGCAACACCATTTTTTGGGCCGGCACTTTGAACGTCCTTAAAGCTTAACAGGGGGGTTTGGGTTTTAGCGCTAGCCTTTTAGAACCTCTCATGAGAACCTGACTTAAATAATCAGGGTGATCAGCCAAGCCAAAACTTAGCCTTCTCGACATAGCGACCCCGGACCGGAAAGCGTTCTTGGTTTTGAACCAGCAAAAGAAATACAATTAAAAACTTCCAGAAGGCTACAAGTGAAAACGGGTTAACCCCGTTTTGCTCATGTTAACGGCCTATGACCGAAAATTGGTTGACACCGTTTTTACCGGGGTTTATGGGGTCGTGCATAGCCACCCCCAAAATTGTTTGATTGGACTGAGTTAGCCCCAGAATTAAGTTAACCCTGATGTTTTCAGGCTAAACCAGAAATAGAGCCTCACCTGGGCTAAGCTTAACCCAGTTTTGCCCCTGGGGCCGATTATGAATGTCTAAACATGGGGCAGATTCATATATTAAACATATGCATTATATGAGAAAGAAAGAAGAAGAAGAAGAAGAAAACCATGCACCACCGAAGGTCCGAAAAATTCGGACCTCCGGTGGGACTCAAATCCACGACTTTTGCGCACTAGGCAAACGCTCTGCCAACTTGTGATGTCGGAGCTCTATTGTCAAAAAATGACAAATTTTCAAATTTTTGAAATATAGCCAAATTTTTATCAAACTGAAGCTCACGATGTCCTGAACCAAGTCTTCTTGCACCAAGTCTCTACAAAGCAGTATGAGAAACTTAGAGCGCGTTAAAGTTTGAAGTAAATAGCAGTCGGAAGGAGCTTGAGCAAATCGTTCAAACGCCGTTTCTCGCTCGGTGCTTGGCGTATCATTGTCATTTGCAGAGCAACAAATAGCCCCAGTTAGAGGCTTCAATTTGATCTATTGGCCATGCCGTAGTCTTTTGTCATCCTATGAACACACGACTTCGAAGCCCTCAGCGAGGCATAGTGGCATAAATACTAAATTGTATGGATTTGAACTGCAATATCTCTTACCTGGATCTAAAAATTTGTCTTGTTTTTGGACACATATGAGGGTATATTATAGCCAAAAATGAGCGAAATCGGTCATTATAAAATTTGGTACCCGGCGACCCCCTCCCGGCGGCCCCCCTTCCGGCGACCCCCTCCCGGCGACCCCGACATTCACGTGTTATATTTCCGCAAAAAGGTTATTCGCCTGTTTTAGCTAATGAGCAGTTCACAATCAACACGGCTAATTAATGCTATTATCTGTTTTTATTGTTGTTTATTATTTAGGGTGATGTAGCACGCTTGATTGATATTGATCAATAAAAAGAAACGGATTTAGTTGTGAGCTTTACTTCTTTCATTTCAATTGTGTAACCGACAACGGTGATCCTTCCTAATAATTGTTGAAGTCTCCATGTGCGAAAAGGGCCTTTTCATGAAAGGGTAGAGTACATAGAGTTAAAATTAACTGGTTTAGCTCGTTTTAACTTCACTCGAGCTTGACATTCCACACCAACGATACAGACTTATTTCTGTAGTATACATTTTAGTACTTAAGGTGCTGGTTTCCTTTCGGGTATTTTTGACTCCTACGGCTTTAATCCTTTACGCAAAGGGCTAAAACTTACGAAATAACCTATTTCCGTGCTCTTTAACATTTTAGGACCAGTCCCGTATTCTTAGGCCAAAAGATAAGAAAATTTTGGTTTTTGGCCTTAAGCTCCAAGTAGATAGACAAGACACGGGATTGGTTGGTATGGCTGGAAAGAGAACTCGAAAATGAACATTTTTGCTCTTACAACCTTTGAGCTATCTACATTGGTTAAGTCAGTATAAGCAAAAAACTGATTTTAGGGTCAAAAAATGGCCATTTTCGAGGAAATCAGTTTTTTCAAAATTACTGCCACATGTTAAGGACAAAATTGGCTTAGTTATGCTCAATCGATACAACGTCCAAATGCACATTTTATGAATGCCTATTAGCCGGACTTTATCGCTTTCAGCTAGAGATTTGGCCGAAAAACCATTTTGGCAAAACTGCGATTATTTTGTTTCGAACATCGATTTCTCAAAAACTACTCGACGGATTCCGGAGATTTTCGGCAGAATCGAAATTCGCACTTCTGCGGAGGGACGTTTTTCTTTGTTTGGGCTAAAACATATTGAGTAGCAAGAAAACTCAATGCGAAGTTGCGAAATTTCGTGTTACTGTGCATTTGGCCGATTTTCTCGACCGCTAAGACCTGCTGAGCCAAATCCAAAAAAACGTCCCTCGGCCCATATGTCCTTCATATCGCGGCACAACAAGAACTTTTGGCCGATTCTTCAGTTTTGAGAAATCGATGTTCAAAAACATTTGGTCTTATATTCATCCTGTTAGATGTCAGCATGACAGAAAATTTCTGCTATTTTTTTGCTAATTTTGCCAGTTCTATAAACTCATGTGAATGTACAGATAATAAGCTTTAAAACAATGTATAAAGCTCTTTGCAACTCCCAAAATTGTGCAAGTTACAGCGTTTCAAAAAACACAACAAAAGCACTGCACAAAAGGATACCAGCACCTTAAATCTCTCTCGACTCGACTTGACTCGACTCGACTCAAATCTTTCTCGGCTCTAGCCAACCCAGCCATCCATCCTTAACAGGTCGGCAAATGAGTAGAACAACGGTAGGAAGGTAAGAAACAGGAGTCTGCGTAGAAGAGCCACCCCCCCTTCCACGGATGCAGTCATCATTTGAGGTGACACTCCTGGCTCTACGACTGAGAATCCGGGAATGAGCAGCGGCACCCCATGTCCTGTGGCAGGACGGAGATATCTCCTGGGGTAAACCTTTACCTTTACAAAGGTAAAACCTTTACGAAACCTTTACTCAAATCTCGCTTATTTGGGAAGTTCGCCTTCCTGATATTCTACTGGTTTTGAGTTAAGTTAAATATTTGCAATCATATAGCTGGTTGACTATTTGCGAAGGCAAATGCAGAACGGTGGTAAAAGCCGTTAGATAATAATATGAAGTTTCTGAATTTCAAACCATATTTGAAAATATCTATTAACTATGTAAGCTATTCCAGATTAAAAGTACAATATGACTTCAACTAGCCTTAGCAACAACATTGTAGTCAATATTTGCAAAAGTTTTACATTTGTGGAGTTAAGTTCCTGGAGTTAGTAATTCCTATGCTATGCAACTATGCAAGTATGTATGCGTGTAATATAAAATGCACTGCCGTATGTATGTTATGGTATGTACAATTTCAGGTTCCTGAAATACTAAACTGGAAAAAGCAGCAGCAAATCCCCCTCCCCACATACCAGCTTCATTTTCATGCTTCATTATCTGAAGAGTCCCATGCTTATAAACAACAGCCAAGGAAGGAAAGATATCCATAGCACTGGTTTGGGACTTGTACCATTTGAGACAGGCCAGTTCTCCATCTCCCACGTTTTGAAGGCAAACGATGGGAACTTTACTCTAAAAAAACTAAAAATTTACTACTACAAATATCACATACAAAAAACTGTTGCATAGAGAAAAAGTACTGATTTCGGAATCCTCTAAGAAATTGTAGGACAAGTGCTCAAATCAACATTAACCTAAATACTACAAAAATTGATATACCACAAAATTTCCATCCGAATCGTAAACATGAACCTCTCCATTGGACAAGCCGAACAACAAGGACTGACCAGAGGGTGACCACTGAAATGAGAGAAAAACTAAACAACCAATTAAAGCAGTCGAAGAAATGAGCTGAAATAGTTAGCTCAGGTGGCAGAGCGATCGTAGTGTTAATCCGGAAGTCGTGGGTTCGAATCTCACTGGAGGCCCGAATTTTTTGAGTCTCAAATGTTGGAATAAAAATTAAGTTTCTTTAATTAGGTAGTATACATTCATGTTAAAATTACTGTTTATTGTGTATGTAAATGAATTATAATAATAAATAAAGAAATTCATGAATAACCTCAACGGCAACTAGAGA
Source organism: Trissonchulus latispiculum (assembly GCA_030248195.1). NCBI lineage: Eukaryota > Metazoa > Nematoda > Enoplea > Enoplida > Ironidae > Trissonchulus > Trissonchulus latispiculum. The sequence continues at coordinate 96,040 of JASAND010030600.1, read as the reverse complement.
TCCCTTTATTTCTTTTCCCCAAAGACGATTTCCATCAACAGAACCGACAATAACAATTCCTAAAACAATGCCAAAAATATAGCAAAACTGCTTTACATCATAATATTTTAGTCCAGTCCAGTGGCAGTGAGTTAAACAGACATGTGCAGGAGGGGAAGTTTGGAGGAGAATGAATTAGCGGCCGTCAATTCGACTTTTGCCCAAAAAACCAGAAAAATCCGGATTCTGGGGGGTGAGCTCCAGGTCTAGAGGAGGGGTGAAACCCCCCTCCCCCAACCCCCTCAAGCACACGTATGGTGAATAGTTATTTTTTATTACTGAAAATGAAAATTTTATACGCTGTACATGCTTTGTACTAGAGTAAGGTCCATTTGTTCAGTCTCAATGGGAATTTGAAAAAATATTTTTATTTTCATTTTTTAAACGTTATTTACCGTCCTCATAGACAATGCAAATCTTTTCTCCTTCCGCGTTCCATGCCATGTCTCGAACAACCGATCGATTCCTGTTATTGATCATCTCTTCGTACCAGGAACCTAGCAGAATGAAACAAATTCAAAAATAGCCTTGATTGACAGTTCAACAAAAATAAATTATAAGGCAACCACAACAACAAGGTGCGGCAATTTAAAGTTTTGAAGACCAACGAAACCTGGTAAGATGGCAGGAAAGTGCAGGAGGCCGGGATACTGCGCTGAAAGGGGGGGGCGAAAGCGATCGCCCCAATACGTATATACCGCACTTTCTGGTCTTTTCCGTAAATTTACCCAATAAAATTCAAAAAATGCTTTCTGAGCTGAAGAGCTAGTCACACACTCTTCGGAGGGGCGAAAGAATTTAACCTACAGCGGACACACACGTACTTTCAATTTTAATACCAATTCCACAACTTTCAGTTGCCACACGCAAACGAAACGATGAAATGCATTTTTCAGTAGTAAATGAAGTTATTGCCATTGTCTTGGTTACCTTTGTGCATCATCCACACAATAATCAAACCATATTGATCACTTGTGGTCAGCTTCTGATGCTTCTCATTCCACACAACCACTTCCACACAGCCTAAAACATTAAACCCACACAACACATAACTAGTGTTTTAGTTTGACTTCCGCCTACCCGTTGGGTCTTGCGTAGATTACTGCATAGTCTATCGTTTACAAGGCATAATAGACCACCACCATGCCCATCTCGGTCATACATGTGCACGTTAAGGAAAGGAAAGCAAGCATAGGAAAGATTGATAAGCTTGATTTGGAAGGTCAGCTGATAATGCTATTATGCAAGTCGCAGTAGTTCACCGCTAATCTTCGAAACGGAATTGGCGTAATGCGCTCCCTAACCTGGAATGGTCAAATTACTACATTTTTACTTTGACGTCAGGTTTACAATGTTCCCTATGCTTGTTTCCTTGCATCTTCTCCGTGTTCTTAAGACCAATCAGAGCGCATCCAGCACTGAGCATTTCTGGCCTACAAAGTGCAGACCCACACCATAACAATCCAACCTAGCCGATTCAACTGCAGGGTAAAGACCATACGCCAGAGGCATGAACAACGAATCTAACTTCTCCTAATAGTGTCGTGACATGTAGCGGATTAAGGTGAACTGCTTCGAAGTTCGAAGACAGTCATATAAGAATCTCACCACAGAGCCATCAGCTGAACTTCCATATCACGCTTATTAATCTTTTCTATGCCAGCTTCAATTATTACAAAATGTATTTCGTGTGATAGCTACTGCACACCGTTCATACTTTGGGCAATTGATAAATTTCTATTTTAACTAAAAAGTCAACATTTGAAATCCAGATAAAATGCTTCTGAGCACGCCACGAGTCACCTAAATTTAAAGCCCTGTGTCTCCAGCCTTGTGAATTGTTCAAAACCTATTTTTTCGTGGTACCAAGGGATTAGCGATAATTAGGGATTAGCTTAACAAGCGATTAAGCAAATGCATGAAATAAAAACGTAAACAAGGGTTCAGGGAGAGTCATTCGCCAGTAAAATGGACACGACTAGTTCAGGTACACGCTTGCAGCTTGCTTTGGCAGACAGATAAAATTCTGACCGCTGTGCCCTTCCAAATTTTGATTAATTGACAGATTCGTTGGAGCAGCCAATCCTTTGGCACCATCTTTACCTGAAAAACAAGATAGCAAAGGAAACGGTATCCTTTCAGTGACAAAAAATTCTTATTGCGGTTATCGATTGTTTTTGCAGATACCAGCACTATTGTTTGGAGCTGGAAACTCATCTTTACATCAAAATGCTGCTTAAGGTGGCTCCTACATTATCGGGATTATAGATGCAAAATTTGGACCGATTGCTCAGTTTTAATGAACTCCCACCTGAAGTTACTTTTGATGGTGGGGCATGTTTAGACAAAATTTCGGCAACAGAGACCACGCGTTTGGCTAGCTACCATTACGGCATAAAAAATCGAAATTTGACGAAAACTTCGTATGATAAATTCAAATGCACCAGGTAAAAGAGCATAAAAAGAGCTTTACAACGATATGCATATCTCTTCTGTACGTGGTTTCTATCAAACGTTACAGGCAGTTAAATACATGGCAAAGTTGCGTTGACCATTTTCATTTCATATGGCAAAGTAAAAACTAGTCGTTCGAAAATGAGTTCTACTAGATATATCATGATGCTTTTGTGTGGATTTGTTTTATATTTTATGCAATACATTATAGAACTTATTAAAATCAAAATATATGCGCAAAGTAGAAGCGATTAGTGCGTTAATTTTCTCATTAATGCTTCAACCAAAGTTGCTCACATTTTGCATGTACGTTTATTTCACAGGTTTTCAGGTGCAATTTTTTAGTTTTTGCATAAGTCGGATATTCCTTGAAATATTGACATTCAAAATTTTTGAACATGAATAAAATTCTCAACATTGCATAAATCGAGAAACTAAAACAAGTTACCCCTAAAAGGGGTATAATTCCGCCCAGGAGAGATCTTCATTGAATAAACTCGTCCTTCTTTGCATCCAGCGGGCGTGGTTTAGAGAATACTTACATGATTTAAAAACTAATCAGTTATATGTTTGGCATCAGCCGTTTAACTGCTGCATGAGAGCACAACTTGTTTTAATCTTCCGGCTTCCAGTTGTCCTAAAGTTCTTCGGTTCGGTACGGGTCTGGCTTATAACGGTGATGTGACTAGATTACATTTAGTTGTGAGAATTTGTTTAGCGAGTTTAGCATTAGTGGGAATTGGTATCGCGAACGCGAGAACAGAAAGATTTTGCGGTTACCGATTTTGCCATCAGAAAGAAACTTCTTCAGCTAAAAGGTATAGTTTAACAGATCAGCAAAACGTTCGAAACATATAGAATGGCACCTTTCCTCATCAAACAATATATCCTGCTCCGATGGCAATAATCCATATCTTTTCCAATGCTTGTTTGAATCGAATTTAATTAGGTAGCTATTAAATTTTAAACAGATTTAGTGCAACCGGCTGAGCTTGTACCTCATTCAGGAACTTTCACAAATCATGAAAAGCAATACATCAGAGCATTTACTAGATTCGATATTGACCATTGTTTTAGTTTAAACAATATTATTTATTTACTATTAAATTAGTGTTAACATTAAGATGTCTTTCCTTTTTAAAGCCAAATTTTATACATTTTAAAAACTGCAAGCAAGTTGCTGTAAGACCATCTTGAAGCTGCAACCGCCGCTCATAACCAGCGTTCAATACAAACTGACCTTACAGATGCTAATCTCATTTGCATATTTCAAGATCAACCCTTTTTCGAGCCGAATTTCAATTCTGCCAAGGGGGGCATCAACAGAAATGATGCAAAAATACAGTACTTAGAGAATACTTAGAGAATACTTAGAAAATTTAATTTAAAAACAATAAAATGCCACCAAGAAGGCTGCCGAACATATGTGTAAATTAGATTTGCTTCTTAAAATCGTTATCACAAGCAAGTTTTTGTTAGCACACCCCCTGCTGGGGAAAAAACCCACCTACTAGGATTATGTGTTAAACATAGCTCACAAATAATTTTCTTCCTGAATTTATGTACGTATTTAGGGTCAACCCATTACAAAGATTCCGCCTCCGGCGGAATAAAAATTGCCCCTGCGTTAGGTTTATTTATACATTTGTGCAAAATTTGCACTTATTTCATTCAGCCGTTAATGAATGACACCGTTTTTAAAATTTAAACTTATCCTTTTCGTGTAGGTCGCAAGCCAAGCATTGGATTCTTCAAATTCTATATATTGCTATTATCTAACGCCAGCTACCATTGCTGAAAGTTTGAAGTGGATTGGTTGAAAAATGAACTCAGGAGAACCATTCCCGGTAGTGCAAGCGCCCCCTTAAGATGTTTCTTTCAGTGAATACAATAAAACTGTTTTGGATATTACGTGTATAACACAGCTGTGATCTGTTAAATTGTGTGGAATTGTTTCAGTAATTTTTGACATTTCTGATTAAAAATTGTTAAAATGTGATGCTAAATTCATGAACAATCAATGGAAAATTACAATGTTGTGTACAATTCAAGGCCGGACATAGCTAAAGCTAATACACACTTTAGTTCATAATTGAGCGCCCAACGTCGGGCTGGGTTGAACTGTTGTTGAGGATAGTCGGGCCCCTTTGTCAAGTTCACGCCTTATTGATTCTATTAGTTGGGCGCCATTGTTTGTTGCCAGTCCAGTGTTGGAAATCCTTTGTTTGGTGTGTACTATGCTCTGCTCTTTGGGTTTGAATGCCTTGTTCTGGCTCCTGTATATAAAATTGTGTTAAGTTTATTTTTGTCTGCAGTAATTTTGGTAGGTTTGGAAATTTTCAGTAAACTCGCACAATTAATTGTTTTGTTTTTCTCTTTCGTAGTTGGTCAGAATAATTGGTTGGTAGAATCTGACATGCACACACTCCAGGTCCTGTATTTCTTCGAGTCTAGTGTGAATTAGTTAAATCGTTTGTTCAGAGATTAGTTCAATTCCACTTAGTCCAAATCTCTACAATGGCAAGCCTCCACCTTTCATTGTGAATTCTCCACAATCTCAATCTACCCACATCTGAATATCCACAAAATATTGGAAAAAATTGTTCACTCTTTCTATGAACTACAGTCTAAGGAATAATAATTGGCAAATGGCCATGCTACGTATGATTGGCTTCTACGGTGCTGTGCAAAGTTGGCAAGTTTAAGGTGGCAGTACAACTAGCGGGACTTTCTATATAATCTTGGTATTAGAGCTGGGGCCGGTTCCACTAGAACCGGTTGGAACCGGAACCGGAACCGAACCGGAAGGGTGTTTAGAACCGGAACCGGTAGAATTTGGAACCGGCCGGTTCCAGGCTCAAAAATTGAGCTTGAAGTAAAATTTTTGCCAAATGTAAAATTTGCAATAGTTGGATTTTGGGCCTGGATCTTATAATTTATCAGCATTTGATTCTGATTCATGATTTTTTGTCTCTGCAGTTGAAGCTGGGCCTGCGTTGGCACGAATGTAGAATCATTAGCGAATAATTCGAAATCGGCGAATTACTACATACGAATAGTTGTGTACATTTCAAGAAGACTTAACGAATAGCTCGATGAACGAATATTCTAAATATTTGTTTATTCTCACTTAGTTAATTGCTTTAATATTAGTACGGAAAATTTTGGTATTTATTGCAGAATTTCGACTCAAGCTAAACTGAATCTAAAATGACCAAAATGTGTTGATTAGTTTACGTCACGTGCAGCAAACATTGAAAGACTATTATTCAATTTTTGGAGTTCAACGATAATTTTTAAATCATTTTAAAGCTTAGTTAAATTTAATAATTTTAAAGTTACTACAAGTATGCAGAGTACGCCAGTCTAAAATAGAATGTTCGACTTGGACATGCGATCACACGAAAACAAGCTTTGAACAGGGATTGATGTCTCCATGTGTGGGAAGCAAAAGATTGGCGATCTCAGTTCACGCTACAAAAAGCGTTTCCCGAAGGCTATTTGCTCTGAAATTGCTTAATGAACAAACAAGCTCAATATTTTGAGAAAATGTAAATTTTATTCGAATTTCGCCAAAAGCTTCAAGTTTGGACGCTTGTATTTCTTTCGAGCAAAATTAAACACAAAACTGAAAAATTTCTCTGAACAGTTTTCTCAAAAATGTGTGCGTAAAGACGCTATCTAATTGCTGGAATGAGTTGAGAGGAATCCGTGTTCATGAATCTAGCCGCCATGTTCAAAATTTCGTGTTGCTGTGCTTAGGCAGAGATGCTGCGGAGCAGAGACATCAAACTCGAAAACCAAACCAAATCAAGCCAAAATCAAACGAGCTTTGAAAATCAATTTTCCTTACTATAATTTAAACCGCAAGGAATCGAAGAATACTTTGAAGAGCAAATTTGTAAGTTTTGGTTAGAGAAATCGAAAGACTATAAGTTTGTATATAGTTTTATTTTCATTAATCTCATTACTTTTGCTTCCAAAACGCAGCTGCTTTTGAGAACGCTACAAATATTCTTTAGACCTAAGCTGGAGTCAACATCTCCGAAGAACAATTTAAATTTTGCAGGAGCAGAAACATTTGAAAACTGCTAGTACCTATTTTCCTATTTTTCAGGAACTTTTTTCGTAAGAGAGAAGGTGCATAAATAGAAAGAGACGTCGGCATAACTAATCTGTTGTTAGGATCTAAATACTTACATAGAGGTGTGTCTGTGTGAAAGAGCACTAAATTAAATTTTAATATTTCCTATTTTCAAATATATTAACTACATTTAAAATTTCTGGAAACATCTTTCGGAAGCGACCGTAGTTAGTTAAAAGTTAGTTAAAAGAAATTTAAAACTAAGCTTTCAGCAATTCTTATAAATTTTTGAAATGTTTTCCTGCTTTTAAGATTTCTTTGGGTTGGTAGGCGCTGTTGATATACCGCGCTGTTTGTTCATTTTTTCAAATCCATAATTTCAGGATATACTATACAGGCATCATAAACATTTTGATATGCAGTACCCTTGAACAGTCAACTGCCGGAACAATTTTGTTTCTTATGACAAAAGTAAATATTAAAAGTTTCAATGTAGGGTATGGTAGGTTACAAGATGTCCAAAAATGTTCTACAGTAACAAATCGAAAATTGATTCAGAAAATTAAAAAAACTGTTGTCTAGTTGCTTGGCATGTTTAATCCAATTGATTTATACCATTGCTTCTTCATTTTGATTGTATAAGCCCTATAGGGGTCTACAACAAATGTTAAACAACAAAGAAAATTATCACTACAAATTTTGTACTTGGAACCGGGAACCGGAAGCTAGAACCGGAACCGGAACCGGTACCCTAGAACCGGAACCGGAACCGGTTTCGAAAATTGGAACCGGCCCCAGCTCTACTTGGTATGGATGAAGCAATCTAGACAAAACTTTTGGAGAATCAAGTTTGATTGGCAGGCTATCTTTGCACGAAAGTTTAGTGACAAAGAGTGCAACTGCAAACCTGGCTAGTTACCATCCTCAGGACTTTGCGCGTGCGCAAAAAACTAGAAATTTTATCTGAGCTTTACTTGATAAATTTGATTCCGTTTTGTGAAAAAGCACAAAAAGCTCTTTAAAATGATGACATTTCTATTGTACAAAGTATCTATCAAAAGTAACAAATGTAACTAATGTAAAAAGGAACAGTTTATCCGAAAATTAGATCTATTGGGTTTTAGGGCGTGTTATTGTGGTACTTATGTATTATTTAACAGAAAACACTATGCAACTGAAAGCATTGTAAATTCCCAAAATGAAAAAAATGAGAATTCATAAAGTCTTTGTTTTTTATTTTTTCGTCATGGTTGACCAATCTTGCAGATGGGTCATGTCTGAATACGCTTAGGCTTAAGCCATTTTCTTCATCTCTTGAGAAACACAATAGTAGGCAAGACATAAAATTTTCAATACTTCAAAATAAGCTAAAAACCGAAAATCAACATTGACAAAAAGCTGAAAACGGCCTGAGCCCTACTGTTGTTTTTGATTTTTGATTCGAATCGAATCAAAACCATTTTGATTCGACTTTTGATTTTTGATGCACTGAATCGAATCGAATTGGTAGCATAGAAAATCGAACTGCATCGAACTGCAGTAATTCTGTTAATAGCAAAATCGAACTGCATCAAATCAAAAATATTCTAGTTGAATCGTTATTTTTGATTTTTGATTCATTTTGATTCACATTTTGATTCAGGGAAATAGGCAGCTGAGCAAGAGAAGCAGTGGAGAAAATATGTGTGCATGTGTTTGTGTACTGCTTTTGCGTGCTTTCATCGTATGTAACTATATTTAGCACAGTGGCAACGCCAACGGTGGGTCCACATTTGACTTCACACGACCCACTCCACTGCATCCCCCTGATTATAGCAATGAGTTTTTATTATACGTTTCAACGTTTCACTTAGGTTGAGACAGTAGACTTAATTCTTGGAATTGTTTTTGTTGTAGCTGTCTCAAAACTTATTAATAAATTAAATTGAATAACTACAAGTTCTAATTTTTTCCGCCTATCACCGATCAAGTATACATTACTAATTATTTTGAAAATGAAAATTTAAGTGTAAAAATTATAATGCAGAAATGAATCTAAAATTTACATTTCAAACTGTCTCCAGGTTTTCAACCTTTTTATACCCTGATTTGCAATTTGCGAGTTTTTAAAAACAATCATTGTTTTTTAGATTTGGATTTGTGGTAAGCAGATGATTTAGGGCGCAAACATTCACAGGGTTTGGGGGTCCCTAGCTGGGTTTTTTTGCGCTACAAACTGCGAAATCACGCACTTTTTTTCTGAAATACGCAAAAAATTTTTGCCATTGCGCCACAGTACGCAAAAATTTTTGAACCAAAATATGCTTGAAAAAATACAATTTGGAGCCAAAATTTTTAAAAATCTCCTAGTTTTTCCTGGGGGCTGCCGCCCCCAGACCCCCGCCCTGTTACATATCCTTTTTTCACTTTACTCCAAAAAGTTATTCATGTGGTTGTTCGTTGTTGTTGATGTTGATGCAATCACCTAAGTCCAAATTTTGGGACAATGCGCCACGGACCGCAAAAAGTTCGGACGAAAAAACACAGGTCCCTAGAGTTGGAACCGAAACCCCTGAATCAACATTAGTGACATTATCCCTTCTGCTTAAATAAAATTAAAATTATAACATGCTTGAAAATTAGGAACATGTATTGTTTGATTGTGAGGAAAATTTTCGACATCCTTTATTGGTGAATTTCGAAATTTTTTGTTTTCATGCTTCTAATTTTTCAAATTTTGTTAAGTCATTTGGTGTGTATTACCGAATGTCTAAATTAATTTTAACGAATTTTCAAAATTTTCTACAATTCCAAGTAGTAATGGCAGAAAGGCGGGCATTTTCGTTCAGACGTGAACAATAAAGCGCCGAATGAAAGCTTTAGCAAGCTTTCATATTTCAATTTCAGCTTCAACCTAGTTTCTGTTTAGGTCTCTCCCCAAAATGGTTTCAGTTAAACTTCAATTTTTAAGTTTCAGTTTAGGTTTCAGCAGTTGAGCAGTATTATTTCAGTTTCAGTTTCAATCGGTGATTCAAGATTAATTTTAGTTTCAGTCGGTCGAAGAAAATAGTTTTAGTTTAAGTTTCAGTCGGGAACAGAAAATTATTTTAGTCTCAGTTTTAGTTACAGGCGTAATTTCAGTTTCAGTTCACTCAAAAAACTACAGTTCTAGCCCTCAGAAATGGTATATATAAATTAACGATTACTCATGCTCCTACTGCAGAGTATTAGAAAGATAACGGCTTAAATTCTTCAAATATGCATGTTTTGAGGAAAGACTGAAAATAGTTTCAGTAGTCCGAGTTTTAGGACTTTGCAAAGTAGTTCAGCTTCAAACGGAAGCTACTGTGACTGAAACTGAAACCTGTACAAACCTGAAACCTAGTTTCAGTTTCAATTTCAGTGACTGAAGCATCACTAGTAGTGTTGTGCATTGGCCGGTGCGGCCAATGGCTGGCCAATGGCCGGCCATTGGCCGGCCAAGCCATTGGCCGTTGGCCGAGAAAATCTCGGCCAGTTGGCTTGGCCGGCCATTGGCCGTTGGCGTTGGCTCAGTGAGCCCATACATTTATAAAGCGTGAATGCAAACTTTTAAATGAATTCATAAAGAATTGAAGCAGATGTTTAAATTCAAAGCATTTCCCCTTGTAAAGACAGCAAAGCCAGTCACCGCGGCGTATCAAGTCAGTTCATTTAATGCAGAACATGTGTAATGGAAAAGGCAAAATGAACCCTAAAAATGTACAGGGAAAAGCTTAGCTTGTGGGAGATTGTGACTCTTGATGGAAATGATTTGAGCTCTTAATGAATGGCGTGCTTGTGAAATTTTGATGTGAACTGTGAAACGTCCGAGCATTGTATAAAGTAACTGTTCTGCAGTTACCAGAGTTGCCAGTCAGTGTGAAACCCCCCAGAAACTTATTATTAGGGACATAGGTTCTAGTGTAAATAGGAAGAATAAAACATAAAACAGCATTACGCGCACGCAAACGACACGAAAATGGCATGAAATCTTAGTGGAACGTAGGTTAAGGAAGCTTAGGTAGGTCATCAACCAATAACGGAGGGGTCGTTACCCTTCCCGGGTCAGTAATAGGCCCTAATACGGTTTTCCGTATAATGGAAGAGTCGTTACTCTTCCCAGGCCACGAATAAGGCCTCACATTATCAAGAAACCACTCAGAAACTGTTTAAAACAGCTAAAAATCATCAAGGAAAATGAGTTCGACGAAGGAAGTTGTTTAATAACCAGCAATTTAACAAGAAACCACGAGTTTAAAACGTTTTACGCGGCTAATAAGTGCGAATATTGGAAGGTGGGTCAAAATAAGGCCACAATTCACCCATCAGGGGCATGAAATAGTGTTAAGTAGTGTTCATAGGTACTAATTAGGTATAATCTGCATTACTTAGGCAATAATTAGTCAAATTGTGTAATTTTTGGTCAAAATATAAGTTGGTTTTATCTGAAAGACAATTCTCTGCTGATTCTAAAACTCCAAACCCGGTCACCTAACTCCCAATATTGCGAAAGTTATAAGCGAAAGAAGTTTTGTTTAAGTTACATTTTAATTTTGTAATATTGGCCTTAAGGTGGTGATTCCCTTTGGTCACATAAAGTTTGCACCATTATTACTCATTCATTACTTGGAGATAAGAAGCCATTTTTATATCAAAATGTAGCTTGACATTTTCTCTGACTAATGCGTACCACTAAACTAAAATTGGTTTTCTAAAATATTTTTAACACATTTTAGAAGAAGTATAATTTTTCAGAATTTTTGCAGACTCAAGTAAATTTTTTCGCGAGACATCGGTTATATCATTCGACACCTCCATCAAATAGCTGGGGACGATTTTTTAATTATTGTGAAATCGCTCTTCGTTATAGAGAAATAAGCTGAAATGTGTGCGTAACCTGTATTTTGCCTACTTTTTCCTAATTTGTCAAACGATTACTTTAGCTAGAAAGCAGCAATCGGAGCAACTAAAAATCGTCCTCGGTATATTTGTGCAGAACAGATTTGTTCAGTAGCAGCCTTCCAGCTTGAATGGTGAATGCTCCACAATCTTTGGAAAAAAATTGGACGTGTTTTTGCAAAAACTACATTTTTTATGATAGCAGCCTACAGGATAGCAGTTGGAAGACGATCATGCGTCGGATAATTTGTCCCCGCGAGGGCTTCAGATCGACGCCCTTAGTTTGATTTTACGGCTTGCGTAGTTCAAGAAATGTTGGATTATTTGATTTCTGCAAAAATGACAAGTTTTCGACGCCAAAACAAGAAAATCGGCTATATCTCACGGTAGAGAAAAGCTAGAAGCTTGCTTTAAAAAGCAAAAATGTGAAGCTCAATGAGATCTTTCGAGTGAATATAGTCATAACTGTATACCGGCTGCCAAACGTTCAGAAATTGGGAAAAACCACTCTGACCGGAAATCTCGAATTTTTGAACCGGGATTGCGCGGAGGGTGTTAGAACACTAAAAGAACGTATTTCGGAAAGTTTCATCAAATTTCATCTGATTTACATTTAGGCATAAAAGATGAAACCTTTTTGTTAGGAAGGCATCTCCAGAAATTACAAAAGCAACAGAGAGTGATTGGTTCTTACTGTAGTAAACCATAAACAGTTTCTAGCTTTATTGAAATATTGCAATTTTTGGCTGTCCGTTTACTATTCACTACTATCCAAGTGCAGCCCACAACTACCGTACACCTAAAAGTGTAAGTAATGAAATCGTAAAAGCGATACCAAGTTCTCTGTGCGCATTTCTACAACAAAGCTGCTTTGAGTTTGGGTGAAACTTTGACTTGTTTGTATCTATGATAATTCTCTTGCTTTCAGCTTAAATAGCTAATTTCGATAATTTTTGGCTTGTAAGCGAAACGCCGGTCAGTTTTTTCATTTTCTTGCTTGCTGTTTTTCTTGCAGCTTCCTTGATTAACATTCAATTTCGCTTGTAGTTTTCATTTTTGAGACGTTTTCTTGTACGTAAGTTTGAGTTCTAGGATTCATTAATATGATTTTGCAGTTTCAAAATAGAAAAATTGAGTTTGGCAACATGTTTCAAAGCTGGATTGGTTAATAAGTCGTTAACACTTCGGGTTCCACAGAGTGGTAAAAGCAAACAATTTCTGAGTGAATTTGGCAATGGTCTTTGTGCATTAGTTCCGAGTTGCAGCTTCAGTTTTGCTAAAACGCAAAACTCAAAAACAATAAATTAATGTTAATGTAACCTCAACATATACATACTTTAGCCAAAAACATATAATGGGGAAATGTATCGTTCTACATGCTGTAAAGCATTGTTCGTGTATAAAAAAGCAATTATCCAATTTTTGCTATGGCTAAGAACGGAACTAGCTGCAGGAAAAGAAACTAGCAATTGGAAGCTTTTTCATTTTTAATTTTCAACCTCATTTCACATTTTTAAAGGCTTATCAGTTGTATCTGATTATTAAGCAAATGTATATGTCGAAGCCAAATAGACAAATGTGCCAGATAGCTATCGGGCATAAAATTCTTGCCAGATAGCTATCTGGCATGCCAGATAGCAAAATAAGATTGAAACGTCTTTATTTGACTATCTGGCGTGCCAGATAGTTATCTGGCGTAAGTTTCAAGGCATTTGTCTATCTGGCATAGAGTCAAGTTGCCAGATAGACAAATGCCTTCAAATTATGCCAGATAGCAAAATGTAAACAGAAAAGGACAATGATGGCAATTAAGTGTCAGAAATGAAAAATTGTTATTTAATGAGAACATGATTCCAATGTGTACTGTAAAGTGTCAAGCTTTGAATTAACTTTCTAACTAAAGATGAATTTATTTATTTCTGGATTACACAAGTTCTGATGAGTTTATTTGATGAATTTTTAGATAATTTCTTAAGTCAAAGTCACTTTCTTAGGAAAAAGTCACTTGTTGGAACAGGTGGAGCCGGCATGACAGTGATTTGTGCAACCCATACGATTTTTCTTGCATTTGCACTGAAATGTCTTACATTGTTTCACCCCAGGTCTACAGTTGCAGCGGGTATAACCTTGGCCGCCCGCAACGGATTGGTCCCGCACAGCCTCACGAATGCTAATTTCCCGGTTTTGATTGACGTCTTCAATTGATAAATTAGTATGCCCTGCTTCAAGCAGGTCGGCTCTAGTGAACCAATTCTTTATTACCCCGGAAGTAGTCCCAACTAAAAACACTCCGTTTCTTTCTTCAATAATCACACCCAACAGGTTTCTTTGATCCAATGGTCCCCGGTCAACCTTGCTGACAGGAATTAGCACAGCTTTACCCTGACTGAGAACTGGCAAGTTTTTTTCGCTGACAGAAAGCATGTGTTGCGCTTGTTTTACCATGCCAGCATGTCCGCTGACCTGTTCTTCGTGGATCTGACGTTCGCGATAGCAGTAGTAGCATATTGGATCGCCTATAGAGCTATGCTGCAAGCACTGCTCATGGCAGGGCAGATCACAGTGACTGCACCTTTTTAGCTGTTCAGAGCTGGTATTTTCACAAACAGTACAAATTTCTTGCTCTGCCACAGACGCTGCAGACTGTAGTGTTTCGCACATTGGAATCATGTTCTCATTAAATAACAATTTTTCATTTCTGACACTTAATTGCCATCATTGTCCTTTTCTGTTTACATTTTGCTATCTGGCATAATTTGAAGGCATTTGTCTATCTGGCAACTTGACTCTATGCCAGAGCCAGATAGACAAATGCCTTGAAACTTACGCCAGATAACTATCTGGCACGCCAGATAGTCAAATAAAGACGTTTCAATCTTATTTTGCTATCTGGCATGCCAGATAGCTATCTGGCAAGAATTTTATGCCAGATAGCTATCTGGCACATTTGTCTATTTGGCTTCGACATATATAATCCTGTTTCGCCTGTTATCAGACAGGTCTGTTTTCATATTTTTTAAATCGTCACAGCATTGAACATTTTTAATGACGAAGCGATTACATGAGAGTGAAACCTGTACGTTTGATGCTGCAGCTCTACACAGCCTATAAATACGTTAGCGAACACTTATGTAAGATTGCCTTCGTCTGCGGTTTAAGGTGCTCTTTGTAAATGCCCGTATATATTTGGTTTATGTCAACGCTCCATTACTAATCGGGAGAATAATTTGAGATGATATAATATATGTCAGAAGATATTTGAGAAGGGCTATTAGCTATTCATGGGCGCCGACTCGACTGGCGAGTTGGAATTAGCACCTGGACCATTTATGGCGAAGGTTTTTTTGCTACCCTTCTAGTAGAATTAGAAGTAGAAGTAGAAGTAGATAGAAGTAGAAGAACAAGACGTGCTCGTTCCAAAAATCAACGCTGGCAAAAAGGATGCATTAGAGATTAACATCTCAGGTTCCCCAAAAGTTGACCAAATAAGCTGACATTTGATATGGGCAAGTTGTCCACTACCCTGAGTAGAGGTGAGCACTGGCCGGATTTTTTCAATCCGGCCCGTCCCACCGAGTCCGAAAATTTTCTCGGCCCTGCCCATCGCGGCCCGTTGCAGCGATGGAACCGGGTCACCGGGTCACCGGGTCAGTTCGGGTCACTTTTTGGACCGGGTCACCGGGTCACCGGGTCAGTTCGGGTCACTTTTTGGACCGGGTCACCGGGTCACCGGGTCAAGAGCTTCGACCCGGTCTTGACCCGGTTTTCTGAATTTACCTCAAATTTTAGAAATTGTTGGCTTACGAAGCTGAAATTTTAGGTTAAATTTTTGTTCGATGTCCAATATTAATAATTTTTTCTATATTTTAGTCTTGAGCATTTTTGCAGCTTGAGGTTATTTGAATCTGTCAGTCTCTGGCAAATTATTGTTTAGCTTTTTAGTTTTAGCTTTATAAGATCCATGATTATTGCATAACTCTATTTAGTGGCTTGCAGTTTATTTTTTGCGACCAAGGTAAACGGTGAAGGTAAGTGAACAATTTAATTTAATTTAACTCACTACGTAACGAAAACCTAATTTTTAAAGTACTCCGTATTTTTGGACAAGCACTCATATTAGACCTTGCAAAATTTTGCAGACGTATAAATTATTGGTTTTGCAACTAATTTCTGCATAAAATTAGAAAATGCTGCAGCTATACTATTAAACGCATTTCAAGAAAACCTAGAGCAAAATACATGTCATAGTTTTTCTTTTCAAAGTGGTTATGGAACATGGACGCCAAAAATTTAGCGTTCTTAAGCAAAATCGAAAATTTTTTTGCAAGATTTCGAATTTTCTGGAAAACCGGGTCACCGGGTCACCGGGTCAGGGCTCAACCGGGTCACCGGGTCACCGGGTCAAGCATAAGTGACCCGGTTCCATCACTGGCCCGTTGTCAAAATTTTTCGGCCCAACCCGGCCCTGCCATTTCAAATTTTCAGAATTTTGTTAACAATATTATTTCAAAAGCTTCCACGTGGAAACGCTAAATTGTATTACAAACTGTTAAATTTTGTTGTAAAATGACCTAAGGTTTAGCTCTGTAATTCTAGTGCTATCACAAAATTACATTAGAGTTGATCCGGCCCAACACCCACGTAGTAGTTTAGAAGTGAAACCCATAGGACTGATGCTGCAGTCCTTACCAGACCTACGTTAGCCAACTCTCTAGTCTATCCTGGCCTTCGTCTGTGGACTAAAGGGTATTGTTTTATTGTCTATCATGGAGAATTACTGACAACCAGTAACTATAACCAGTGTAGAATATAGGAAATAGCAGTGTGCTAAGCCTAAGTATACGGTAGATGAGTTTGAAGCTAAAACGGAATGTTTCATGAACAATCAAGATAAAAATTATCATTAGCTATTTTTGTGGCTTAAGTATGACTCATATACGTGAACTAGTTCAAGATGGCGGAGCACAAGCAGTGGGGGTTGTTCTGTGAAATGGGAAGGCCGGTCCCATAGTAGGCTCATTTCTACCATTTTTACGTGAGAGCTAGAGTTGGTTCTATTTCGTGACTAACGTTTGGTTTTTGAGTTGGTTGCTGTTTTATATGATAATCATAATAAATGTATACGCTTGTATAGGATTTTCTTTAAATTACGGAGCGAGCCCTGGTGCTAACCTAATTCGATATTTCATACAATTTAACTTTACTTGACAATCGGACATCGCACACCTACAACAACTTGCAATCGTACGGTCTGTCATCATGAAACTAGCACCAGGGTTTCATACCCGACACCAGGTACTGGTACTATATTATGTTATACTACCAAACTACCAACTGATAGTATTATACCAGAGAATGTGTCAATCTGTGACACAAGCCAGAAGATACGACATGAGTGTAGGGTAAAAAGGGATGGGCGCAACTTGGAAAGTTGGATTCAGCACTTGGTCCATTATGGCGCAGGTTTTCTGTAGATAAACGTTATAATGAAATTGATAGTAGGTATTTATAGTACAGTAGGTATGTATTTAATATTTACCATTTAATATTTAATATTTACGGTGTGGCGTGCATTTCAATTGTACGCACGCGGTTGTAGCATGGTTCGGTTACACTGAGCCATGTTACCTACAACTGTAGTTGTGAAGCACGGTACAGCGTGCTTCACAAATGCAGTTGTGAAGCACAGTGCACATCGTGCCTCACAACTCGGATGGAGGCACAAGGGTTACAGCACACAAATTTGAACTAAGCTATTTCACAAGCGCAAAAGGTGAAGGCACCCAATACAAAGCAGGCTGCAGTAGACAGTTTGCTAAAGTCAACGTCGGGATGATGCTCCTTTTAGGGGCCGACTTGTTTAGTTTTCTTAATTTCGAGGAAACTAAATTTTTCTGTAAACGACTTGTCTTTCCTTTCCATTGCCTAAAATTGTATAAATCAACAGTAAACAAATAACTGATTAAGAGCTAAACTTGCTTAAACTTTGCAAACTGCGAAAAATGCGAAACAAAAAATGTAAAAGGGAAAGGGCTAACGTTAATGACGAACACCAGATATTAAAAAGATTAGGTGCGCAAGACCTAAAAATTCCATAATCTTGTTTTTCAATTTACGGATTGGTTTTTACATTAGAAGTGAACTTTACTTGATTCAGTTCTCTAGTATTAAGAAATCGATTAATGAATCGATTTTAATGAACCAATGAATTAATTGAATGGCGCTCACTAATGATAGCGTCCAGATCACAGCATTTTTGGTTTCTTCACAAAGATTGTGACGGTTGTCACATGTCCTTTTTGTTTGTGAGGTTTTGGTGAAACCCATACTATTTTATGCAGCAGCCACACAGTGCTTATTTATATGTTAGCAAACACTTACTGTACTTTGTCCTTCGTCTGAAGATTAAGATGCTCTTCATTTGGTAAATGCCCCACGTGTAATTAGTATTCCTTGATAGGCAATCTGGACTTCGGGGCGCCAAATCCCAGTGATTTAGAACCGGCATTCGGTCTACTATGGCGAAGGTTTTTGCCATCCGTCAACTTTTAAAATTCAAAGCTGTAGTAGCTCAAAATTAGCTGCGTTTGATTTGAAGGATTCTAAGGTTTCTCAGCGTTGAGCAATAACGACGGGAAATAATAACAGCCACCCCTAGATTAGCCCTAATTTCACCAACATCATAACTCAGTGCACTTGTAACTTGTTACTCTTATTGACTAACAAGAGTACTGCGCGGCCCAGTCAAATCTTTAAAACTTAAAAGTGATGTCAACCTGCAGCAGAGTGTAAACATTTTAGAGATACAGTGTCGCTGCTCTCCTCCCTACAATAGCAGCTTACACAAATGCCGTTAAGGCGGAGGGTCGCCGGGTACCAAATTTTATAGTTACCGATTTCGCTCAGTTTCAGGTATAATATACCCCCATATGTCCCCAAAAACAAGACAAATTTTCAGGTTCCAGGGTCAACCCAGTTAAGAGATATTGCAGTTTAAATCCTTACAATTTAATACTTACACCAGTATCCATCGCTGAGGGCTAAGAAGTCGTGTACACACAGGATGGCAAAAGACAACGGCATGACAAACACACCAATTTAAACCCTTTAACTGGAGGTATTTATCACTGTATAAATTACAATGACAAGCCAAGGAATGAGAGAGAGAGACAGAGTTTGAACGATGTGGTCAAGCTCATTCCGACTGTTATTCACTTCAAACTTTAACTGCTCCAAATTTCACATACTGCCTTGCAAAGACTTGGTGTAAGAAGATAAAATGCTCAGGGCATCGTGAGCTTCAATTTGATATAAATGTGGCTATATTTGAAAAAATTGAAAATTTAATATTTTCTGTTCGCAAGCTGTTGTAATATGTAGCCAACGCAAAACACAAGCTATTGGCATGAAACTTTATATGCATGCTGGCATCATGCTTAAGTTAAGGCTGACTTATAAAGCATCAAATACGAAAATTTCGAAAAATGATGATTTTTGAGGATAAATGAAATTCCTGCTACCAAAACTGTGAACTACTGAAAAGCCCTGATAGGGAGTAGTTATATGAAAAATAAATCACTACCAATATACTGTGCTAACATCTAACGCGAAGTTTCTACACCAAAGGGTTAGTTCCGGACAGGACAAAATGTTCAATGACTTACACATTTGTAAAGCAATTTTGAGCAAAAACCGACTTCCCTGAAGTTTACAAATGCGTAGAAAATCAGCGGCCCTACATGATATAACCTCGTATAGATATTAGCATTTTACCTTTTCCAAATTAGGTTGACAAGTTGTAGCCGATTTGCTCATACACAGCGCTCAAACCTTTGGTAGCAGAAAAATTTTCCTATGTAACATTTTCCTATGTTTAACACATGTCGGGGTCATCTTTGGAGGGCTATTGTGAATGATAACAACAGTTTTGCAACAAATGCACTTGTCTTGTTTTGCTGACTCATGAGGACTACAAAATATGTAAAAATGAGAAAAATCTGAGATGGTCGAAAAATCGCGACTCGCCCCCTTAACTTGGAACTAGTACTAGAACTAGGACAATTTAAACCCATAGAAAAGTGATCTTGTTTGCTTTCCAGAGACGTTATTACAGCGGCAGAGGAAACAACGGAAATTCAAATTTAATCATGAGCATCGTAACAATAGTCGTCCTATGTTATTGCACGAATTCTAATTGTATAAAAAAGAAGTCAGTTTTTACTAATCCGCACAGTCGTTTTCAGAAAAACGCATTTGATCTTCTAATTTCAAATCGAATTTCTGAAGATTCCATAATTTTCGATGGTTTGTTCGCAATACTCCCCATCCTGATTCTTAATCTTTGGATTCGCACCGAACCGTAAAATTATTTTAATCATATTTCTGCTTTCTGGCTCGTTGAAGGAATTGCAGATATAATGCAAAGCAGTGTTTCCATATTCAGTTTGTGCATTGGAATCTGCACCCTTTTCCAGAAGGAAGGAGAGGATATCGACCGTGAACTCGTTTGGTTCTCTGCAGCAGAGATAGTGCAAAGGAGTTGATCCATCTTTCGTCCTGACATTAAGATTTGCCCCCTTTGCAAGAAGGACCTGGGCTGCACTCAAGGTGTATGCGTTGTCCTTTTGCTTAAAAATCAGATGAAGAAACGATTCTCCGCAATGGTTTTCAGCATTCACATCAACTGCTGGACAGAGCAGGACCGGGATTAAGTGGACGCTTTCATTATTTAGCATTTTGTTACAAAGACAGTGTAAGGGAAGTTCTCCTGCGTTGTTCCTGTGACTACAGTCGGCTCCAAGACATATTAAAGCCGCAACTACAATTGTGATACCACTCAAATCCACTTTTGAGCATACGTAATGAAGGGGAGTGTTGCCGTTGGAAGCAGGAATATTAATAGTCGCATCTAGCTTCTTCAGGACTACTAGTAATAAACTACTAGAGATCGAAGCACCATTAATAGACATGGACATGCAAAGGCTATTGAGTGGAGTGAAACCGCTTCTATCGACAATGGACGCGTCAGCGCCTGCGTCAAGCAGCATTAGAGCCCCTTTCGGCCTATGTCTGTCAAGCTTACTGAGGCACAGAAGATGTAGAGCTGTTCTGCCCTCGGTCTTTTGCGCGTTGACATCGGCACCGTGCTGCACGAGAAAGTGCATCACTTCGAGCGGTTCCGCCTGCCGGTTTCGATCTAAGACGCCCCAGTAGTGCAAGGCAGCAACATGTAGTAGAGTGCATTGATGCCAGAAACGCAGATTAACAAGAGTGTCAGAACCGCTCGTATGTTCTTCTTTAATCAGCCTTTGTAGGACTGGCCACATGTTTGTGTTGAACAGCTCCATAAAATCGTTAAACTTTCCTCGACACGCCAGTGATAGCCCGTAAACTATCGACTCAGCTCTCGACCCACTCATATTAGTGCTTGTAGCAACCTTCAAATCTTTAATCTTTTCCCACCAAGAAAGGGAACAGCTTAGCCACTGGCAAAACTCATCAGCATCATCATTATCATGAATAATGAAAAAGGTATCCCTGATCTTAATCAGGGCGCGAAGAATGGCGGCCAAAAGCTTCCAATTTTTCTTAATAACCACCCGTTTTATATCTGGTTGTTCTGCGAATCGTTTAATAGACATCTTAATAATATCTGATCGTAAGACTTCGTTGTCTAAGTTAGTGATTGCATCATAAAATATTTCCACGGCAAAGCACTGTAGTCTTGTTTCCACTGAGAGATTTCTGCAGTCGACAAGTTGATTGGCTAATCGATGAGCTTCTTCGAATCGTTTCAAAGCATTCGACCACTGTTCGCCAGCTGTGACTACGATGAAGCTCCTAATATTTGGTTGTAGAGCCAGTGATGTAATATCTGATTCCTTATCAGGCAAAGCTTTCTCATGCAAAATGTTGCTGACTATCAGAAACCCTTTCTGAAATTCCGCTGCCATACCGGATGCTTTGGCACTGAAACAATTACAAAACTTAAGGAGGGGTTCAGTTTTTATTCATTTTTTCGACTTTTTCTGATTTCGCTGATTTTCGCATTTTTTATTGTCCGAACAGTGCATTGTAACGAGTTTTTAAGGTAGGTAGGTCTTACGGTATTGAGTAATTTCATCTCAAAGTTGAGATCTCCATGTGTTATGTATGTAAAAATAAGAAATTGAAATAGTTGTTACTTTTTGTTGTTGCGCCAAAGAAGTCTCACGTCTCAAAATGGATCCGTCCACGCTTTATATCATATTATTCATGTTTTGTACTGTGATTTGTAGGAATCGGAATTTTAAATTAGGTATTTAAAAAATTGTAATCAATTTTTGAAGTATTAAAGTTTGGTTCCAATTGATATTTTAATACTTCAAAACTTCATTAAAAAATTTTGAAGACCCAGTTTAAAATTCTGATTACTGCAAATCACAGTGAATAATATGCCATAGAGCGTGGACGGATCCATTTTGCCATTCGTGAGATTTCTCTGGCGCAACAACAAAAAGTAACAACTATTTTAATTTCTTATTTTTACATACATAACACATGAGATCTCAACTTTGATGTGAAATTATTCAGTAACCGTAAAACTTAAGACTTTAATTTTAAAAACTTATTAAAATACACCGTTTGGACAATAAAATATGCAAGCTGTCATTATGACATTCGCTCTTGACAAAAATTCAATCCAAGTTCTACTGACATTCTGCTTTTGAGATTAATTCAATGAAACAACCACTGAATGTTTGATGCAATATGTTCAATATACTACGACTGAAAAGTCTGGCTTCAAATGCTGAATTGTCAGTTCTACGCGAAGTCTTACTTACTATAGCTTACTTATAGAAAAGCAGGCGATTTATGGACGTACACTGAGAACGACTTACTCCGTAATATTTGTGATCATGTTTTGTATTTTATTCAGGTCATCTCTGGCCATCTCACACATCTGGTAGATCACTGCTGCCGACTCGGAATCAGACATATCCAAATGTTGTAATCCTTTTTCTGGAATCTGTTTCATCAGAAATTTCCCAACAAATGATAGAATTATGTCAATAAATGCCACCATTGTGTGATATATATGAAACAAAGTGAAGTAACTAACAGCACCTTCTAGGACCCTAAAAGCAAAGACTAATAAAAAATCAAAGACTAATGCTAACTCAAGATTTACTCAAACGTCTGTAGCAGAGTGGTTTCTTAGGATCTACAAGTGCAAGACTTTGCCATGACAAGTCCGCTATGAAAAAGTGCATATTTTGGGACACATTTCCTAGTCATCGATTAGACCGAGAATTAGGAGCCGTCCGTGTTCGGGCGAGGGCTGTTGTTGTGCGATCAACATACAGTCAGAGATGGGTAAATTTCCAGGTTTGCTAAAAGCCTAGGCTAATTGAAGACAATTATTTGGAGCAGGTAACCGCCACGCCGCATTTAGAAAAGTGCTGGTACTACTTCTAACCGGCGCCTAGGAGTGGTGCGTCATGCCATTCAGTCATTAAGATTAAAATATAGTCAGAAAAATTTAATCGCAGTAGTTTTTTAATTTTGTTAAATGTTTGTATGAGATATGTATGTGATACAGTCAATTCTGTAAATAACACGTTATCACATTACCTAGATGAAATCTAATTGCTCCAGCTTGTACCAAAATGTTAGAATTAAAAAGTAAAACAACCATATAAAATTTGATCATGAAAATGTGGGCCAAAGGATTAGCTTGGGTAGGTGACAGAGGTGTTTATCAGTTCAAAATAAGCTAAATTTCGAGGCTTACATCTTTCTGTAATGCTAGAGTAATGCAAAGCTGAACCGAAAGCAGACATCAGATTCGTGTTTTGTGACCAGAGTAACCACAACAAAGCAGCTTTTAAACAAAATTTCCTCGGTTCCTCCATCCCTACCCCTTGCAAACGAAAAAATAGAATTTCTGAAATCGGAAAAATTTCTCATATTTAAACGCAAAGCGATATCAAATTTTAGTTCAAATGGTCAGTTTTGGAAATATTGAGGGTAAAATTGAGGCGAGGGTAAACGAGACAGAACCATGACCATAATCCCTAGTTCAGTATTGCAGCTGGCAATAATTTTCATACCGTTTTTATCCTAGGTACTGTGTATTAGTTTGACGGCAAACGAGTTTGTTTATTGGCCTTACTATTTTCGTGTTCGCTAAATAGAACAGGGTTGGTTATAGTGCGACAATTTCCGAGCCATTGTGAGGGCCAGACCGATGCGTTAAGGGGGCGAGGAGGATTTAGACGTCCACGAGGATTAGGTAAATCTTAAATTTTAATCGACATCGTGCCTAAAAGTTTGTAAACCCTATTCTGTGGAAGATGTGAATAACTTTTATGATTTTAACAATCAGTAGTAGCTGTCTGGAGAACTTTGACGTATTCTGGATACCTTAAAAAGGCACTTTCCCTGTGCATGCTGTAGAGTATGCAACAACTGTGGCGTCCTGATTGCTCTTTAATCTGCACTGACATCTACTCTTGATAGTGATGTGGATCGAACAGAATCGGCACCAAAAATGACTATCGAACCCATTCGGGCAATGACCGGTCATCCGATCCGACCCAGCCGAAAGTTTTAGTTTTCAGTGAGAAATTATCAATTCTATATACTTTTCTCTTCACTCAAATTAACAGTAATGCTATATATCCATCTGCTGAAGATTGATGAACTACTATTTCATATTTTTTCATGTTTGTACGGCAGAACTACTTTCGAATAATTTAATCACTACAGGACTGTTCTGCAGTGCTCAAGTTTTGCAAAATGCTTTTCAAACTTTGCATGTCATAGTCGTTTACCTGAATCTTTTTAATTCTAAACAGGGGTATCAGAAACAACAAATGCTGGCAAACAACTTTGTTTTTATCTAAAAATACGTTTATTAAGCATACATATAATGAATTGCCAAAACTGTCGAAAAATATTTGCGTTAAAATACCGAGAAGCTGAATACGATTTTAAAATCAGTTAAAGTTTAAAGTTCCTCGATCCAAATATTGAGCCAAAATAAGGTTAATGCAAAACCCAATACATAGCTGAGCTTTAGGTCAAATTTCACTGACCACTGTGGAAGCCAACTTGGGTGCCCCTTTTGGAAGCAAAGCAAAGCAAGCAAGCAACATCGCAGTTTTATAAGCTAGACTTTGACATTTTAAACAATTTTTGCAGTTATTCACGATATAAACAAAATATAAGGTTTTTTGAAGAAAAGTGCAATTTTCTGACATTTTTTAATAAAAAAGTGGTTTTGCTTCAAAATATCCGGCGAAGCTGGAAAATGTTTCAGAATCTTAGTTCTATAAGCTTCTTTTTTGGACACTATCCTTTTCTTTCAGTCAGCTTTCCTACCTTGTGGGAGCAATTTGGGGTAGCGCTTGTGGGCAACATAGCCCGGGGGGTGAATTACCAACGTTCACCTGCGACCCGATCCCAGATTCATGTTCAGTGACCTCGAAAACTTTTATATATGTACGTCATGAGCTCAGGTTGCGTGTACGTTCGTAACTTTCGTCTTATACGAGTAAATTCGTAAACATCACGGTTTTGTTTTAAGTCAGAAAGCTTTCGTCGATACTATAGTTTTCTAAAATCAGAAATGTTGGAAACTAAAAGGAAGACAAAATTCTAATGTGACATCGTCAAAAATCAGAACTATTTCAAATCATTACAAAAGCTGACTTCAAAAACTGTCAAGATGTTTCAGCACTTATACGAAACTTATAGGAAACGTATGATATGAATAAAAAATACATCTGTGCTAAACATTATTTTCATAAAAAAGTCCTCATTCAACTGGATATCAAATAGAAATTTTTGAAAATTTTCTGTGAAAATCCCATTATTTTGATTTTGCCTCTTGCTGGACCGGCGATCCGGCAATCAAACCGATCCGATCCGGAAACTTGTCGATCCGATCAGCTACGATACGTCGATTCGATCCACATCACTATTCTTGAGCTCCAAAAATTGCAAATTTCAGTTCACTTCGTATAGCCTTAAAAAAGCCTTACACTGATGCTTAGAAAATCGTGGAGCACAGTTTGTGAAATTTGGCCATAAACTAAACTTAGCGACTGAATAATGCTGAACTGTTGCAGGTTTGCTGTAATTGATAAGACAAAAATTCCTGAAAATTCGTCGAAAAGTATTATCACCATCATCTCCCTTTGTTTACACTTTTGTGAATTCATGGCTGTTTTGCGCAAATTTCGTCTGTTATCTTGGTTTGAGAGTAGTATAGTAGAGCCATTTTAGATAGTAGATTTAGATATAGTGGAACCCTCGCTCCCGTAATCAAAATCGGGCGTAAAGTCTGTGGGCGCGTCCCCCTTGGGAATCTGTCAAGGTCATTTTAAATAAATTGTCCCCTGGGGTATCGAGTTTTAAATTCGTGTTTCTACCACCTGTCATCCCTGGGGGCTCCTTTTTTTCAAATTCTTATGCAGGTCCCTTGGGGTTTTCAAAGCCATTGTTACTAAAATATTCTTTCTCTCCGTCCCGCTGTGTTCTTCCCCCGGGGCTTGGGACCCGGCGCTGGCCCATTACCGGACACCTACCTATCTTCCTTAGCTACCTACCTATACTTCCTAGGTACCTATTTATCTAACCTACGTAACTAGTCTTCCTATCTGATGTTTGTAGTGTATTTTCGGATGCGAAAATGTATATTTTATAATGTGACGCTAACTTTATGGTTAGCTTTTGTGAAAACATTAAAACTATTTATTTCTCTTAAGAACTGTGAAGATAACGCTGCATTGAATTTGTTTTATGTTTGGCTTGCCGGAGATCGAGCACGAAAATCAACTTATATCAGTTCCTATTTCGCAATATTTTCTTCCACACGTAATCATAAGTCACACCATCTTCACTTGAGAAGTTTTTTCGTCGTGTGCGGTTATCCGTCTAAATTTGGAGATCCGTTCTCTGCGCTTTTCTTGGGTTGTCCGAATTTTTTCTAACCTCTAGAAGTTTAACCCCTCTTTTACTGTCTAATCTTTACTTATAACTCAACTCGTACCCCCTCCCTGTCTGTGCTCAGTTTCCAATTCCCCCGTTTCCCCCATCTTCATACTTTGTCGCCCCTCACCCAACATCTTATTGGTAGTCAGTAGTTTGATTCTGTTTTGTTACCTTTTTGGGTTGCCGCTTTTTCACAAAAAGGCAACCCTTTGTGTTGGGTATGTCCGTTATTTATTTCTTTATTTCTTGCCGTATGTGTCCCCCCCTCTAACTTTTGATTGGCTGGACCGATCCGGCTGAAATTTTCAGGGGGAGTTGGGGGTGACCTAAAGTGGTACCGGAAGTGGGGGCAGCCCGATATCTCCCGGATTCCGGGAATGGCGGCTCCCGGAATTTTAAAAATCGTAAGGGGGGAACAAGGGAAACG
Organism: Trissonchulus latispiculum; assembly: GCA_030248195.1. Taxonomy (NCBI): domain Eukaryota; kingdom Metazoa; phylum Nematoda; class Enoplea; order Enoplida; family Ironidae; genus Trissonchulus; species Trissonchulus latispiculum. The sequence continues at coordinate 69,158 of JASAND010030600.1, read as the reverse complement.
TAAAAATTTTTTTGTCTCCGATTTTGCTTAAAAGTTGGTCATAGGGTAATTGGACCACGCTGATTTTGAAATGGAAATCGAAATTTCCGGAAAATTTATGGATTTCGAAATGTTGGACCCAGAAAATTCCGGATTTTGAAAAATGTTTCCGAAAGTGGTCAATATGGTACTTAAACGAAAGAGCTCGTCGAGCTGAACAACTTTCCTTCTTGCGACATTTTCCGAAAATGCTCATAGCGAAAGTTATGGCCGAAAAACTGAAAATCCGGGAATTTCCGAAAACCCGGATTTTGGAACCAAAATTGTTTTGTCTCCGATTTCTCTCAAAAGTTGGTCATAGGGTAATTCGACCACGCTGATTTCAAAACTGAAATAGAAATTCCTGGAAAATATACGGATTTCGTGGTACTGGACACGGAAAATTTCTTGTTTATAAGAGGAAAATGACAGCGGCCACCCATTCATGCAAATAAGCTTGTTTATATTTTATCTGCAATTGAACTGTATTTTCTATTAAATTGCTAGCTGTCTAGCTTTTTAGCTTCTTGTTTATATTTTATCTGCAATTGAACTGTATTTTCTATTAAATTGCTAGCTGTCTAGCTTTTTAACTTCTTGGTAGACGCTCAGGGACTAGCCTGGATTTTTTACTACCGTGTACTTGGTCCAATATCCCAATTTTGGTTAGGTGCCAGATAGTCCGGCGTTCCCCGAAGTTATCCCCCACTCCCTTGGCGGGGCTCGTCCGGGTACGAAATGTTTCAGAGAGCCGCCTGGTCTAGATCTCCTTAGCAGTCAAGGCTTGTGTTGCATTGTGCTAGCTCTAGTAGTGGTCGGTAGTAAAATAACTAACTCCCGGGCTTCTCCATTACATTAGGCTGTCCAGTCTGGCTCTAATTCATTTTTCCAAATTTATTTTTTCCTGTATTATCAAGTTTTCCCACCCCAAACTTCCAAAAATTTATTCCGACCCCTCCCGCCACTAATAGATTTTTGGAAGCAAAATTTATAAAATTTTTGGCCCTCCCCCAATCCAGACAAACCCCCATCCCAAATAACATTTTGGGCTGGGAATAAAAATTTTCTCCGGTTACTCTCAGTCCAAGGAAACTACCGCTCCTCCGGACAATAGTACCTAATAATAATAATACCTAATACCTACATAGCTAACTGGTGCTCAAAAATCAGCGACCTTTCAGATTGCTGACAGCCGAAGACTATGCGATGCCTCTCAGTTCTGCTACTTAAGGGGGGGGGGGGCTACGAACGAGTTGGCACGACATCGTCGGAGAGACCTACTTTTCCCCCCAACGTTAGCCAACATATCAAATTAAAAAAGTTTAGGGTGGGCAACAATATATCTCATATACACCGTTTTTGGCAGGACGCCAAAGTACAAATTTTAGTTCGAAAAATGGGATTTTTCAAAAAGGTTTTTTCAGCTCCGGCGGGTTAACGGTTTGACCAATTCTGAAACTTTCAGCCATATATGTTAAGTGTTACTAGTGCTAAATATTAAAAGTATTCCGGCTTTCGAGCGTTGCTTCCTTCTTCAGCTATAGCAGCTCAAAGTTTGAAATTTGGCAAAAAGTTGCAAAGTGACCGTGCGCCGTTTTCGATCTAATAAAATTGACAGCCCCTAGCCTACCCCAGCTTTTTACCAAATGTTAGGCTATAATAGGGGCAAACTGTCTGTGAGTTTCGAGGGTTTTGGCTTTCTGGTTAGTGTGCTAGCAAACTTTTTGTTCAGAAATAACCCTTATTTTTAGGCCTGAAAAGCTCACATCTTCGAAATGGCACCAAATAACAGCGACAATATCGATAATATAATCCAGCACTGCGAACGCAGGGATTAATTAAATCACGTCATTTATACCAAAGTTAAGACAGATACTTGGAGTATTAATTGCAGCAAAATTTGGCTCATTTGGTAAACCACAGCTCATTAGAAATTAGTTAACCTCCACCCGTATAGACCTACAACACCCAATTTTTCGCACTTTGATCGTATAGCACAGAAAACTAGGCAATGGTTTAAAGATTATTTTACACGATATCAAAGCACTATATGTCAGAACTAATTCCTGAAAATTTTGGTACCGTGCCTTGCACATAGCGACCAGGGCGAGGCCAAGTTTGTGTACGTGTCATGTCGAGCTTTCGACCGATAACACCAACTTCTGATGGCTCCACAGGACGCTACGCTGCATGGAATTCTTTCAAACTTTAAACTATTTTACACTAAACCTAATACTATTATGTGGCAAAACACTAGCTAGCTTTTCCAACATCGAACTTTTAGTGAAATTCGTAGCCCCCCCCCTTAAACAGGTTCAAAAACCTAATTTGCATATTCCGAAACAAAAACTCTGTCCAAAGCTGGCCCTGTGTTGAGAATAGAGCTTCTGAATAATATAATGTAATGAGGCGGCGTGACGTCAGTCCTCTAAAAATGTTAATGTATGTGTTTGAATTTATTTTAGGTTGAAATTGTGTTAGGAATATTATTAAGAATGTGTGCAATTTAGTTTGAAAATATGTTGTGAAAATTATTTGAAATTTGTATGGAAAGTGTGTGTTGAAATTTGTTTAAAAGTCTTCTTGTTGAGTTTTAGTGTGTGTATGTGTAAATTATGTATATGTGTGTCAGCCAGCCTAGCCAATAGGTGGCGCTGCTGAGACGTCTATTTTCTCTAGAAGCCTCTCCCAGCATCTTGTCTTTCAAGGGGGTCTCAAATTCATCCAATCAAATTCTTCCACGCTGGCCTAAAACTAGTTCTCTCTAGACGTCTCAAAATTTATTCAGTCTCGTGTTTTCTTTCGAACTGTGTGGTCGTGTCTACTTTTAAGCTCCCGATTCTGGCCCCATTATTTGCTGTGCTTTATTTAACTCGCATTAACCGTCCAAAGTGGGTACCACTTTGGACTTCAGTACGCTCCAGGGTGACCCTGTTGAGCTACGTCCTCATTAGTTTCTTGAACTGTTTTTATTAGAATTTTCTGCTTTTATTATGAAACTTTTTCCTTTGAATACTTCCTATCTAAAACTTTCTTCGAAGTTCTTTAAAATTATTCTGATAGTCTAGGTCTCTCTGTTAGGTTAGTTAACTGTAATTTATTCGTTGTAGTTTTCTCTGTTTGATAGAAATTATTGTGTGTCTGTATTTTCTCCTCTAATCTTGTTCTATTATTTAGTTAGGCTATTTTTCTGCACTGTAGTTTGTTTCAAAATTTTGTACGCATTTTCGGGGTTCGCCCCATTTGTCAAGCATAATTTTCTAGTAAATGTGGTCTCTTTCTGGACCATTTTAGGGCGACATTTTAGATAGGTTTTTGTATTTGAACTGTATATTCGGTAGGTAGGTTTTTCTGAGAATAATTGGGTAGGTAATTAGTAGTTTTAAGCGTGTATATTTCAGCAAATTTTGGGGTAGGCCTTTTATACTTGAGTCTGTGCTCTTCATCGGTTGTTAAATTTCATTCGGTAGTTAGTTAGGTCGACTGGAACTACATCTCCTCCAGGTTCGACGTTCTCCTTGTGCACAGTTTCCCACTCGTAAAGTTTGGTTAGTTCGTACACTTCCAACTTTACATTAGGCTGCCAGTCCACGACCTTATTTTTATTTTATCTAGTTTTTAGTAACTTTTTCTTCGGTTCTCTTCTTTTTTAGGTCTTTGTTTTTAACAAATTTTTCTGATCTCATCCAGTTTTTCTAAAATTTTCTGCGCGTTTTACTGCATTTTACCGGTATTTTCGGAGCAGTGTAGACGGTACGTATACACTGAAAATTAGTTAGACCACGTCACGTGTGACTAACTGTAAATTATGTCGGTTTTGCATTCTCCTGTGAAATCGTCCAAGGCCACAGCTAAGCCGGGTGATCCGGCTAGCTCGAGTGACTCGATGGATAAAAGGCCTTTAAATCAGCACGGTTTTGGGCGGCTCACGTCAAGCCAGCCAGCACTGAGCAAGAGCTCCTCTACTCAATCAGCGTCTAGCCGAGCATCCTCAAGCCATGAGCTTGACGGTGCAGCATCTAGTAGACCAGTACTCAGGTCTGATACGGCTAAAAGTAAAGCCTCTTCAAAACAAGATGTTGACAAAGACGCTTTGGATCCGGGTGACCCGGATGCCCCACATGAGGACGGGACCTCTAATAACCCGGGTGAATTTCAGTCCCCGGTATCGGAAGACCCCAGTGAAGAGGACTGGGATGAACAGGCGACTATTCATGACCATCTGGAATATGTCCGACGCAAGCTAGCCCGCATCGGAGCTGACCTCCGGCGGCAAGAAACTAGCGCAGACGTACCGGGGAGGTCTTTACCCGGTATGTCGGACATAAAGGATTTACGTGACTTCTTACCCAATTGGAACTGGAATTATTCCAACAACGTCCACGACTGGGCTCAGATAGCACGGTTATGCGCCGCCGGCCCGGCATCATGCCATTTTTGCCATATACTCGCACTAAATTACAACAGAAGGATAGCTCCAGAGCTCCGGGACCCAGTGAACCGGCGGCTCCGGTACAGCGGTTCCGGTCTACAGCGCATATAGACCTGACTAGGGCAAAGCATCCGAAACGAGCAACCAGTAGCCAACGGCCGGGCGGTAATGACCCCGACCCGGAACCTGACCGGAAACCACGGGTACGTGGACCGTTGGATAACTGGGTGGTCCCGTTGCGGGATCCAACCCCAGTCCCCGCTCAGGCCCCGGTCCCGCGACGGGATACGGAGGGAATGTTTCGGATACGTGATATGACCAATCAAGAATATGGCGTGATTCGCGGGCTTATGACAGCATGGATAGCGGGGCTCCCTATGGAAACATGGGAAGCATTGGAGCATACATTCCCGCGGGTATGTATTGAGCTGCTCCGGCTGTGGCCTACTCCTAGAGAGGACCCATATGCGGGCGCGCCCCCATATCAGATGGGACAGCCCCCGCTGACGAGGCATCCGAGTCCGGAGCCCGTCTATCGCGGTCGAGGGAACGAACGGAGAGCTCCGCCCATAATCGACCTAGACTCATCTGATGACCAGATGAGAGAACCAATCAGGGAATCACCCCGCCGTCGAAGGGAATACTCTCATCAGTCTAGAACCTCGTCCCGGGCCCATCAGTCTCCACCGCCGGTACAGCGGATGTCGAGTCCTCGCCGGTATTCCCGCGAACGAGAATACAGTGCGCCCCGTCGAGAACGGCCGGAACGACCGCAATACTCGCGAGACCCGAGAGCCATCGTCATATGAGAGCTTCAAGCATCTGGGGGAATACCTGAAAGGCTTCAAAGGGGTCATTCCTTTTCAAGGATCGCAGAGTAATATCAAGTTTACCAGCTGGCTCGCTAATTTTGAAACAACAGTTAAGGTACATGACGTACCCTCTAACATGAAGTATAGAATTCTGTGGACATTGTTAGATGACAAGGTCAAGGAGTCTATGACCCCTTGTCCACCCGATACTTTTGAGGATCTAGTGACTAGAATCCGCCAATTGTACGAGCCATTGCCGGTAACAACGGAGCAGTATGCGGAGCAGTTCTACAGTCGAATGCAGGAACCGCAGGAAAAACCGCACGATTATATGGCAGCGTTACGCTTGCTAGCGGTTCAAGCATTTCCGTTCGAACCTGGGTTCGATCGAGAAAAGAAGGTGGTTGCTCAGTTCAAAAGAGGCTTGAAGTCTGAGCTGCGCTCTAGAATGGCTGCTCCGCTGGCGGACATCCAATTCTGGCCTCATGTCCGGGAGAATGACCTAATCACTCGAGCTCTACATATCGTAGAGTCGGTTCAGGTGGAGTTGGACCGGGAACAGGCCGTTACGGTCTTTAGTGCCCAAAGTCAGGGTCCACAATGTAACAACGTTCAGCAGGGGAGACCCCAGCAGAACCAGCGGAGCCAGCAGAACCAACAGCAACAATCGCAACAGAATCAGGGTCGCAACCAAGGTTATCAGCGTAATGACGAGCGACCACCTCCACGTCAAGCACCGGGCAGGTGTGGGTATTGCGGTCTCGTGGGGCATAGACAGCAACAATGCCCAGACTACCTGCAATATCTGAGCCAGAATGGCCAGCATCAGGACCAGAACCAGGCAAGTGGTAATGTCCACACCAGGTACGGAGTGCGTGATCAGGAGGGTACCCCTCCTGCCCGGAGTCATTATGACCGGGACCAGCGCAATCAGGGCCAGCGGAATCAAGACTTCCGCAGCCAGCAGGACCCACAAAGGCAGCAAGGCCAACAGGCCCAGCAAGGCCAGCAACAGAGGCAGCCGGTGCGACCGCGCACTATAAGCAGAGGCTATGTGGGCCCACGCCGGTATGAAGGTTTCCCAGAGCAGGAAAACGAGGAGGCGGGACGCGGGCAGTAGACCTGGACCCGTGTCCCGCACCGGCAAACCCGTCTGGCGGAATGGTCTGTGCGGTGCAAGCAACTAGTACTAACCTTGTTAACATGATCAACTCAATTAAGAACGACCCTTGCTGGAATCGTGGCGGCATCTGGAGTAGTGACTCCGAGAGTGATAGTGATGCCGAACACCTGGAAGGGGCTGACCCCCTCCCAGACAAAGAATATGTCCACCCAATTCTTGAACTTAATGCTCGGGCGACCCAAGCAGTAAATCAATGGAAATGCAAATGTAAAACCTGCAAAGGAAAGCGGGAACCCGTGTGCTTGTACCTGAATAAAGACACCGATCAGGATGTGAACCCGTGGAAGTGCCCGTGCAAATCCTGTAAGCAGGTACGGCGACGGGCCGAATGGTTCCCAACAGAGGAAGTGGTTCTAGCTAACGGTGGCTTCCCCGATGCGGGTGATGTCATCTATGATGGCGAAGGTAACCTTCGGCCATATAAATATTGGAATAGATGGCGTAAGGAAGTAAAGCCCTTCGGAGACGGAGGAGCTTCAGAACGCAATTATAATGTGCCTGCTCGAAAGAAGTGGAAGCGAGCACCCGGAACTGAATGGGATATGCTCCCTGTTCTACGCAAAGCCATGAAGTGGCAGGAGAATGCCGCTGCCATGGCAGCTCAAACCCGAGCCAGGCAACCCGGGTCGGGTACGACTCGGAGGCAACGCAAGACCTCAACATCTAAGGAGGTTCAAACAGATCCGATCAGAGTTCTAGTACCGTTGCGGCGCTGGACCCTGTCGGAAACCGAGGACCAGCCTGAGGTAGGGGCTAATCGCAAAAGCCCTGGGGAAGACCAGGCCCCTGTAAATGGGGAGCAAGCTAAAAGCCCTGGGGACAGCCGACCTACGGGTAATGGGCTTTCATCAGTAAGCACTGGGGATACCCCAGTAGCTGGCATTTCTACCTCTACCCAGGTGGTACCTGAGACACCAGCTAGTAAACGACAACCACCCAGAATAGTGGTCACGGATGCGTCTCCACCGCAGCGGGGAGGCAACCTGCAGCCATGGGCCACGGCCAATAACCCAACAAGGAGAGAACTCACGGAAAGCGACGCCTCGGATGATGAAACAGAGGGTTCAGGATTAACTCTTGCCCCTGTTGAAGTTCACGGTACTGGAGGTACACCAGTAACGCCGTTAAAACTTCGAAAAGACACGGACGGCGAATGGGAACAAGTAACCCGGAAGTCAAAAGCCTCCTCAGGTACTGAGCAGGCAGCGGTTCCCACCCAGAACAGATTCGCTCTGTTAGAAGTCCAGGACTATGCGCCTATTAGACATGGCTGGGCAGTTGTGACCCAAGCAGTCGAGCAGGCCCATGTAGTAGCCCAGTCTATTGGGGAACAGATCCAACAATTGTCCGTGAACGTAACGTCCGTGACGGATCAGGTACGTCAGTCTATGCAAGAGTTTGAACAACTCTTAGCTGAATTCGCCCAAAAGGACTACGAACGTACACTGGAGCTCCAACAAAAGGGAGTGCTCCGTGAACCGGACCAACCCATTTGGTCCGAGGATCCCCCACAGCCTAGGAAAGGCAGACGTGGCGTACGACTTAATGACCCGAACGAGATTATAATACTAGACAGTACACCGTTAGACGAGGACCTCGCGCCTATACAGCAGGAAGCTACTTCCGCCGGGGTGGAGGGCGCTACAGTCCAGCAGACGGACACTATAGTAACACCGACAGAGGTGGCTGATACAACCGCGAACCCAGCGGAAAACGGTACAGTCACAGTAAATCAGCAAGAAGTGACTTCTACTGATATTGGGGATAAGTATGGCATCTGGGACCTAGAAGAACAACTTCGGGCTGCGCTCACCCCAGGTAGACGAGTCGAGTTTAACCTGGAAGCGGAAATGAGTGACAATGAGGAAGCTAGTGGGCAACCCACAGCGCCAAATAAACACCTAAACAGAGCGGTACTCTCTGTTCTGAATGGGACAGCGCCTTTCTTTGTTTCTCAGTGTACCCATATAGCATTGAAGAAAAGCCCGTATGTTATCGTAGAATTTAAGGGCATTAAGACACAGGTGCTAATATTTGCTTGATGTCCAAGCAATTCTTCGACCAACTTAACGTTAATGGTCGTTTACATCTGGATGAAACAAAAGCTACAGAGGTAGCCACGGCTGCCGATGACCGGAGCCTAGCTATATTGGGTACAACTAAGACTTCGTTTAAGCTGTACGGCGTTTGGTACGAATACACCTTTAACGTCACGAATAGCCTACAACAAGATTTTATTATCGGCTATGATTTCCAGGCGGATCATAATTGGGTGATTTTTCCCCACCAACATCTTCTGCTCTGTGACAAGAAGAAGGTGCCTTTGCTAACCCCAGGTGACCTGCAGGCTTTAGCTAACCGATTCAGTATAGCCGTTTCGTGTACAGTTTATTAGCATGAGGGAAACATGCAAGCTACCTCCACGATCGGAGGTTATGGTGCCGGTTCGTTGCTGGCTCGACGGCGCAGCAAAACCTGCTACTAACCAGGCAGTCGTATTCGAACCATCAGACGAGGTCTTAGTAGACTATGAGGTCTACCCTGTACCTGGAGTCCTGGAGGTGTCCTCTCAAGTAAACTATATCAAAGTTTACAATCCTTTGGACAGAACGGCGCAATTACCTAAGGGGTTACCCCTAGGACAAGCAGAACCAGTCACTACGGTGACCGAGCGACAAGGGTTCCGCTATGCTGCCGAATTGGGAGTGAACTTCGCACAGATTCACCCTCACTTAACTGGGTGGGCGACCCACCCAGCGACCCAGGTACAGGAAACAGAACTGCGACATGCGCTCACAGAGGTTGAGAAACTAGAACCCTACCATCCAGGCGATACAGTCCCAATGGTTAATAGCGTCGGTAATGCTATACCAGTTCCACGGTGGGTTGACCCTACTGTGTGTGTAGCCCAGGATGAGCAGACATGGGGCTATGAGGAACCTCCGGCATTGACGGATAAAGGCTTGCAGGCCTATAATGACCTACACTATTCGGCTGACGAAATGACTTCGCAGCCTATGCCCTCATTGGAGGAACGTCAACAATTTGTCGACGAGAACGTCGACTTTGACTCCATGATCCTAGATGAGGAAGGCAAAGCGAAATTGCGGGATATACTGGTCGAATTCTATGACGTGGTCGCCCGACCGGGTAACCCGGGTCGGACCAAGGTCGACCAACATGTCATCGATACAGGCAAAGAGGGTCCTGTGAAAGGACGATCCTACCGGTATAATCCCAAGGACAAGGCCGAGATTGAAAAGCATATCCGTGCAATGTTGGACGAAGCGGTCTGCTCACCCTCTACTAGCCCCTGGTCCTCACCCTGTATTCTGGTCGGCAAGAAGGACGGTACTACACGTTTAGTAATCGATTACCGACGACTAAACAAAATCACGAAAAAGGATAGCTATCCTTTGCCCAAGATTGACGAGATTCTGGATCAACTCCAGGGTGCCGTCATATTTTCGACTATTGACTTAGCAGCAGGATACTGGCAAGTCGAGGTCTACCCGGAACATCGCGAAAAGACAGCCTTTGTGTCACACATGGGCCTTTTCCATATGAACGACATGCCGTTTGGGTTGTGTAACGCACCCGCTACGTTTCAACGGCTCATGGAAAAAGTTTTGACATACTTACCAGTGTACATAGATGACGTTCTGATTCCATCTACAGATCAGGAGTCACATTTGACAATGCTCAGGTCGACCCTGATGCGGTTACGAGAGAATGGACTGCGTATCAAGCTTAAGAAGTGCTGCTTTGCACGAGAAGCGGTGCCCTTTCTGGGCCATTATGTAGGCCGCCATGGCATCAGCGTTGACCCGGATAAGGTGAAGGCAGTGTCCACCTAAAGACGTCAAAGGCATTCGGTCTTTTCTGGGAATGTGTGGCTACTATAGGCGGTTCGTGTCGAACTATGCTAAAGTTGCATCGCCACTGACGGACCTGTTGAAGAAAGGGGTGCCCTTTGTATGGTCCGATGCTTGCCAGCAAGCCTTTGAGGAACTCAAACGGCATTTGACGCAAGCGCCAGTCCTAGCTTTCCCTGATTTCGACAAAACCTTCTACGTTTCGACTGACGCTAGTAAGCGGGGTTTCGGAGCTATCTTAGAGCAACAGTTCTCTGTTCCTCGGAGTCTGGACAAACCGAATGGACCGCGAGTGTTACGCGAGCGGCCGGTCGCGTATGCTAGCCGAACCTTAACCCAAGGCGAGTAAGGCTATTCCGCTACGGAAATGGAAGCCTTTGCAGCGTTATGGGCTTGTCAGAAGTTCCGGCATTACTTGTCCGTTAAGCAGTTCGTCCTGCGTACGGACCATCAGGCAGTAAGGGACTTACTGAAGAATATAAAAGCCTTGGGACAAGGCAAATTGGCCAGGTTCGCTACGCGTATGCTCGAATTCGATTTTGTGGTAGAATATCGTCCAGGTCGAGATGTAGGACCGGATTGTCTATCGAGACTAGATCCGATCGATGAACCCAAGGACAGTGAACACGAAGCGATTGCGGTTATGTACCCTCCAGAGGTGTACGCTTTGACGGCGGCCCTCCCGGCTCCACCAACCCTGCTTACTTGGAAACGTGAACTTCGTGACGAAGATGAATTTGCAATTTTGTTGGACTTTTTGGAACAAAAGCGTTTACCGGCTAACCGACAGGAAGCGCAAGAGGTTAGAAAGTTGCGTTCTACCTTCTTCATACGTAATGGGGTGCTTTATCGTTGGCACTTGAATAAGCACGCAGAAAGGAGAGGGTTACCCTTTCCTACGGTAGTTGTCCGGAAAGTCCAACGAGAAAATTTGTTGAAGGAAGTGCATTCTGATTTCACAACAGCCGGACACCGTGCCCAACAAAATGCTATGGCCAGTTTGGAAACCAAGTACTGGTGGCCACGAATGTCGCAGGACCTCGAGGACTATATTGCTAACTGCAAATCATGCGCCAAGTTTAGCCAAGGTCCTCGCCGACATCAAGCTACCATGCAAAATACGGTAGTGGTACGGCGGCCATTGGACGTGGTCGCTATGGATGTTATGCATTTCACGCAGAAGGAGACAAATCGAGGCAATACCTGCGTTCTGTGTATAGTTGATTACCTCACGCGTTACGCGGAGGCGTTCGCTATGCCTAACGAGAGAGCCGAAGCTACTGGTACTTTAATGGCTTCGTAGCTCGGTGGGGTGTCCCCGCGCGGGTATTAACAGATCAAGGTCCTAATTTTATGTCCGTCTTTATGAAGGCGTTGGTGGAGGCGAGTGGTTCAGAGAGACTCCGAACTACTGCATATCACCCGCAAACGAATGGCGTGGTGGAGCGCTTTAACCGTACGCTCGGAGCCTGGTTGCCCAGTATGTGAATTGCTTCCAGTCCGATTGGGACGACTACCTACCATGGGGGCTATCCATTTATAGAGCAACAATTCACAGTGCTACGAAGGAAACGCCCTATTTCTTGATGACTGGTAGAGACTACCGTTATTCGTTAGACAACTTTTTCCAGCTTCCGGGAGAGGAAGGCACCACGCAAACATATAATGACGCACGAAGCCAATTACTGGCTCGCTTAATGAAGCCTGGCGGATCGCCCACGAGGCTTTGCAGGAAGCAGCCCTGGTTAACAAGGAGCGGTATGATACCAAGGCTACACCTGTCGAGTATAGACCAGGTACCCTGGTTATGCTTAACATAGAGCAAAAGAATGTTCCGGCAGGCTTAAGCAAGAAGTTGAGGCCTAAATACGAAGGACCTTACCGTAGTTACCTGTAGTCACGTTGTAGGTTACCTGCAACGTTTGGACAAGAGCATAGAATCTAGCTAAGCCTTGTGTGACACAGGAGCTCCTGTTTTCTGTGGCTTAATTTGGATCTTTTAAGTGGCCGGCAGGCCGATTGCACTAGTAGCTAGGGTTTTAACCTAACACTTGGTGGTAGCATAGTATGTGATGCATAGTACCCTTAAGGGGGTGGGGTAAAGTATTTCCAGGACCTTCTTTAGATTTATTGTTTCTTTCGTAAAGTGGGGTTTTCGTTCAAGTTCCCAATCCTAGGTCCCTAACCTATGACTAGTAAAGTATAGTCATGGGTTATTCATTTCTTTCATTTTTATTTCTTAATTCCTTATAAACCCTAAATCATAGGGTTTTTCCACTTCATTAAATTTACCTAAGGGGTTTTTTTTCTCTTTTTCCTTATCTAGATTCCTTGGTTTTGTTTGTAAATTATTTACGGAGGTCCTGCCTTGTTTCTTAGTTCTATTATGTACGTCTATATACATTTATATAAGCGTACATTGGGTATTTGTGTATGTGTGTTCCTAATCTCTACTTGTGTAGTTTGTTTGGTCTTCCCCTACGTAGGCTAATATTAGGTAGTTCACTCTCTTCGTATGTGTAGTTTCTTTTCACTTCCTTTTCCTTTTCCTTTACACTTATCATGTTTTCACCATCTGTTAGACTTTTGCACATTTTTCTGAGGCTTAGCTTAGATTACTGTGCCTGCTTGTGAACGCATTAAGTCCTGGGTAATACACTACTTTGCACGTACTACTGCTGTTAGGGAAGGTACTGTACAGTCAGGTTGGTCCTGGTTTTGGGAATACGTAGTAAGGGTGCCTTACTGCGTGTTTTCACTGGCATCTAGTCGAAGTCACTTCAGCTAGCTCTTAGGCCAGACTCTCTTGCAACACATGTTAACCATGTTGCTGTTAACCGGAAGCCTCAGGCGAGACGTTTTGGGGCTTCAAACCGGCACTACCCGACATCTTGATACGAGGTGTCGAGGATATGGCCGGTCCACAAGACTTTTATGATGATTGGGAAGCGAGGACCCAGCTGGCCGCGGCGGACTATGACGCTTTTATTCGCGTCATCCATGAACGGATTGACCATGCGACTGAGGGTTGGCTGCTGGATGACCTTGCGTCACCGTTCTGGGGAACGGATTATCCGCCTCTGGCCATGCGAGCGGCACCGTTACGGATGCTGACTATCAGGATAGGGGAATACATAGCGGGCCTGGAACCGCCGGGTCAGGAGAACAACGTCTACTATCTTTGTATCGGCGTGGTCTATTATGACCCCGCCAACGCTCACCGCGCTCATTCTTGCCTGCCCATCGATCCGTCCAGTCCTTTATGGTTCCACTTCTGAGCCCTCCCGCCTCAGATTAAGGTAACACTGGTGACCGGGTTACCTTTTGTACAGTTAATAGTCGTGACGATTATTTTCTGAATAAATCCCAGTCCTTTTCCATCATGTCAATACCGGCGGAAGTACATCAATTACGGCGGATGTCGTCATCATAACGGCGGAGGTTGTCAGTCCATATCATTCCATTGTTAGCCCATCATTCCATCTACAACTATGTATTGACTCCACCCTATTTTTGACTTTATATTCTTGATTCTACCTTTAATCCTATTTGGACTTTACATTTATCGGATTTGGACTTTCCCTTCATTTGGACTTACTTTTAACCTTATGGCGCCTATATTTACTGGATTTTGACCCCTCCTTAATATCTGGACTAACCCTATCTGAATTTTATATTTACTGGATTTTGACCTATATTATTTGGACCTACTCTATTTTGCCTTTAATGCCTTATTTTGGACTTGTCATATTCCGATTTTTATGCTCAACTTGAGAAGAACCCCCTATTCGGACTAATTATGCTCAATTTATGCCTTCCCTAATGTGACTTTCCCAATGGTGACTATTTTAATTACTCAATATTTGACTTTTCCGAAAGATTGTCCCATTCCTATGACAGTGACATTTACTATATATTCCATCTCAAAGAAGACGATTCCCTGTTTTTGTTGTAAATTTTATTGAACTAGTTATAAAAATATGCTTTAATGTATATGTACCGTTTTTTTATTATAATATCCGTATTTTATGTGGCGTTACTAATGTTTAAAAATTAACCTTTTTTTCTGAGTATTCTTTTAAAAATCTAGAAGTTTCCTTACTTATATTACTATTTTACCTTTTTCTTGAGCATTATTTTAAAACTTTAACCAAAATCTTATGCACTTTGTAGTGATTTGTGTCTGTGGTCCTTGCATAATTCTCGTCATATCATATATCTTTACGTATGCATTATGTATATTTTAATCAGTTAACCAAAGCTTCTTTCAAAAATTTTACTAAAATCATTGTTCATTCTTTTCTTGAAGATTCTTTTCTTGTTTTTATAGTTTTATTAACGGGTTTGATTTGTGTCGCGGGTTTTGTAGTTTTGTTACCCCCTGTCACCTGATGTAACGCCAGAGGATGCGTGACAAGCCAGTTAGGTCCTATTCTTCCCCTTATCTGCCGCCACTTTTTACCGAAATTATTTTAACTTCTTTAGTAGTCCCAACTGTTCCTGCCCCAATGTACCCATTGTCTGGTTTTATGGTCAAAATTTTAATGTCAGTTTTGTGTCCCTCTCCAGTGCGCCAAAGTAGCTCCCGATTTATATGCCCCTTCTATTCTAGGGCCTGCAGTGCGGTTGGGAGGATCTTCTACAAAAGTTCTTATTTTATAGGACTTTTACTTACATTCTAACCGGTGTTTCGCGTTTTAGTTAACTTTTAGACTCCATTTAACCCCCCTAATTTAATTTTATTTAATATCATAAGTGCCACGAGGGTACTTGGGGACTTCTTTGTACCCTTTTGGTTCTTTTTTATACATGCTTAAGCATGTTTTGGACTACTTTGTAGTCCTATCTTTAATTTTAATTACTTATATTTTACTTAAAGACTCCACAAACTTACTCCTAACCTTGCGCGAAACACTGGGATTTACTTCTTTAATCCTAAATTCTACTAAATTAACCTATTTTAATAACCTTTTTGGTTCTTAAATTTTGTGGAAGATCCGAAGGGAAGTGAGGTAGTCGAGCGAGCTTAGGCCCACCCTCCCACCCAGCCGAAATTTGCGCTCTGTGAGCTGTGCGAGAGGTCACCTCCGTACCTTAGCCTGAAGATGCCCTCATGAAGCTGACATTCCGGTTCTTTTTTCGTTTTCATAGTCTGTTTTCTTTTTATGGGTACTTGTACCTCGCCGTGACGGCTGGAGGACTTGGTCTTTTCCCACTTGCGCACCATCCCAGTGGCAATATAATGGCAGTTCCCAAGCGCATTTTTCTAGCTGGTCGTCACTAGTCCGCTGACGCCAAGTCAGCCTTAACCATGTTCCCATATTTAGTCATGTTTAGTTAGTTTTCTTGTTTTTGTAACTTGTCCTGTAATATAACTCGTCTTTTTCGTACGTATGTTATGAGACCCATTTACCAAAAATTCGTCAAAAATTTTCAGAGTTTAAATTTTCAACTACTTTTGGGTTATGTTGTCCCTCGCAGGAGCTCGGGCGGTAAGCCCTGGGGAGTTGTAATGAGGCGGCGTAACGTCAGTCCTCTAAAAATGTTAATGTATGTGTTTGAATTTATTTTAGGTTGAAATTGTGTTAGGAATATTATTAAGAATGTGTGCAATTTAGTTTGAAAATATGTTGTGAAAATTATTTGAAATTTGTATGGAAAGTGTGTGTTGAAATTTGTTTAAAAGTCTTCTTGTTGAGTTTTAGTGTGTGTATGGGTAAATTATGTATATGTGTATCAGCCAGCCTAGCCAATAGGTGGCGCTGCTGAGACGTCTATTTCCTCTAGAAGCCTCTCCCAGCATCTTGTCTTTCAAGGGGGTCTCAAATTCATCCAATCAAATTCTTCCACGCTGGCCTAAAACTAGTTCTCTCTAGACGTCTCAAAATTTATTCAGTCTCGTGTTTTCTTTCGAACTGTGTGGTCGTGTCTACTTTTAAGCTCCCGATTCTGGCCCCATTATTTGCTGTGCTTTATTTAACTCGCATTAACCGTCCAAAGTGGGTACCACTTTGGACTTCAGTAAGCTCCAGGGTGACCCTGTTGAGCTACGTCCTCATTAGTTTCTTGAACTGTTTTTATTAGAATTTTCTGCTTTTATTATGAAACTTTTTCCTTTGAATACTTCCTATCTAAAACTTCCTTCGAAGTTCTTTAAAATTATTCTGATAGTCTAGGTCACTCTGTTAGGTTAGTTAACTGTAATTTAGTCGTTGTAGTTTTCTCTGTTTGATAGAAATTATTGTGTGTCTGTATTTTCTCCTCTAATCTTGTTCTATTATTTAGTTAGGCTATTTTTCTGCACTGTAGTTTGTTTCAAAATTTTGTACGCATTTTCGGGGTTCGCCCCATTTGTCAAGCATAATTTTCTAGTAAATGTGGTCTCTTTCTGGACCATTTTAGGGCGCCATTTTAGATAGGTTTTTGTATTAGAACTGTATATTCGGTAGGTAGGTTTTTCTGAGAATAATTGGGTAGGTAATTAGTTGTTTTAAGCGTGTATATTTCAGCAAATTTTGGGGTAGGCCTTTTATACTTGAGTCTGTGCTCTTCATCGGTGGTTAAATTCCATTCGGTAAGATTCACTTAGGTTTGTTGGCGAGGTTAGTTAGGTCGACTGGAACTACATCTCCTCCAGGTTCGACGTTCTCCTTGTGCACAGTTTCCCACTCGTAAAGTTTGGTTAGTTCGTACACTTCCAACTTTACAATAATATTATTCTCCGGGTAATATAATTATTAATATATTTATTTAAACATCTTCCGCCTAGGATTCCATGTTATCAACTTCTGCCGTTTTAGAGTCAACATCGGCAGAATTGTAGACATTTCTGGTTGCTCTGGCCGCAAGTCTGCAAAGTGCAGGGTTGATTTCTTTCTCGCATTATGACCGAACAGTTTCTGCCATTTCTGATATCTTCGCTGGCTGCTATAGGTGGCAATAATGTAGCAGAAGCTTCGCTAAAAGGAGACTCCGACGAAACTCGAGTGATCAGATCCCCCTAACCTTTCGCCGTCGTAGTTTGAGTCATAATATTGGTGATAACAGTAATTGATTTTACCGCCTATCAAGCCATCACTACAGTACTACTACTACTACTGCTACACTACACTACTAAATTAATGGCAGTTAATAATTAGCAATTTTTCCACACAACGTTCCACGCAACCGTTCCGTCGGTTGACCTCATTTTATAAGGGACTTAAATGCATTTTTGTCTGAAACCGGAAAGCATATTAAGGTTTATCCCAAGCTGTTCTGGTCTCTAATTATTTGGCATATTATTTTCAACGAAGTATTGTTAATAAGATTAATAAAAATTGCGGACACTGTTACTTAAACGTTTGGAGTTTTAAATTTTAAAGAAAAAAAACTAGCTGAGAAAAACATACTAAAAACAAACATTTTTGTTGTACGCAAAGAAGGAAAAGGGCAAGAAAATCAGCAATGTCCAGAATTTAATTGGTTGCAAATAGGTCAAAATTTTGTAGTTATATAGCTGTTTCTAAATAACAGTTTCTGGACTGTTTCTAAATATATAGTTTTGGACTTTACCTACAAATAATAAATCTTGTACTAAATAATTTTGCAATAAAGAAATATTAATATAACACATAGCAAGTGCTCTAAATCCTCGCATCAGACCTGCTCACGGCATGGCGAATATAGTGTATTACCAACTGGCCTACAAATTTAGTCTAAATCAAATCAAATCCGTTTAATCTTTAAAGAAATAGGGCCAAAGAAACATGATTAGATTAAAATTTTAATCTTAGGCGCATTAAAGAAACAGGATTAAATTTAATCCGTTTAACTGGTTTAACTCGGTGGATTAAATTTTAATCCGTTTCATTCGAGGTTCTGCTTTTTTAATGCGGATTAATTTTAATCTAATCCGTTTAATCTCTTGGTTTAATCTTTAAAGAAATAGGGTCTGATGTAGTAGTAGTAGTAATAGCAAGAGTGTACATATAAGAGATAAGAGTATGACACTCTTAAGCTATCCTGTTGAAATTATATATGGTATGCTCGGTGCGTTAACTCGGGACCCCCTAACCTAAGGGGGGGGGGCACTTTACACTAAATATGTCGCAGTCTAAAAGCATTTCCCGTCTAATTGCAATTAGACGGAGAATTTCAGTCTAATTGCAATTGGGCTAGTCTAATAGCTTGAGACTGAACAAAATGCTGTTAGACTGAAATTTTTCAGTCTAATTGCAATTAGACGTACCATTGTTCGTCTAATTGCAATTGGGCGAACAGTGTCTCGTCTGATTGCATTTTGATATAAAATGTTTTGTTTAATGCATAAGAACAGCGCTTCACTGTAATTGTATACGGAGAAGGGCATAGAAAATCGGAAAGATATTACGTCATTAAGAATAGCTTTGAAAACATAGTAGAATTACTTTTCGTTTAGCAATTGAAAACGTGAAAACTTTAAAGGATTGAAAAGATACTCCAAATAGAAATTATCTACAACTTGTTAGAATTTGAAGACTTTCAAAAGCTTGAAATTTTCATATTTTGACAGTCGAACTAATATTTGGATCTCAAGTTTTTACACAATTTTTACAATATTTTTATATTACACGAACATTTTTATTATTGCATAGAAACCCTCAAAGTAAAAAACTGGGTTAAAATAAAAAGTACAGTACATTACATTCATTACATTACATTCATTACATAAAAAGTACAGTACATTCTTTCGAAACGGTAACAGTAATTCGCAAATAACTGCGAACCCCCACAAAACCAAAAACGTTTTATGCAATAAAAATGGATGTTCTTGTTAAAATTATTTCCTCCCCAGTGCCCAGTGCTTGCAATCCAAATTAAAGTTCGATTGGTCAAGGTTTGAAAGTTTTAAGTGTTTGGATGTATTTTGGATGTCAAATTAAAAGTAAATTATATATAGATGTCTGCACTAAAGTATTCAAGTTTTCAATATCTAAACGAAAAGTATTTCTACTATGTTTTAAAGCTATTAAAATAAATATCTTTCCGACTTTCTATGCCATTCTCCGTAAACAATTACAGTGAAGAGCTGTTCTTATGCATTAAGGCCAGTTCACACTAGGCAACTTTGGAGCAACTTCGTTGCCGCAACTTCAGTTGCCATTCGAAAAAAGTTGCAGCAACTTGCCAAAACAGTTGGCGCAACTACTTGCAGCAACAACCTATCAAATGCAGAAATTTTAGCGCGCCTGTTTCTATAGTTTGAATTAACCAATCAACTTGCTAGTTGCCGCTAGAAATCGCCCCAAGCGCGATTGCGGCAACTTGGTTGCGGCAACTTTTTTCTCAGTTGCCACTACATTCACATTGGGCAACTTTGGAGCAACTTGGTTGAAGCAACCAAGTTGCGGCAACCAATGAAAGAACAAACGAAACTAAGATTGTCACTACAGCACCTCCGACCCGAAAAATTCGGGCCCGAGGTGGGGATCGAACCCACAACCTTTGGCTGTCTAGGCCAACGCTCTACCGATTGAGCCACCCGGGCACAAGCGAACCAAGCTTAAGTTGGAATTCGTTCCCAAACTGTAGTGACATTTTAGAAGACGCTTTTGCGCCAGCCCACACAGTCTGATGGGAGCAAACCTCGACCGTTTCAAACCGTAATGGGCAAGACAAATGAAAGAACAAACGAAACTAAGATTGTCACTACAGCACCTCCGACCCGAAAAATTCCTTGCTTGCAAGTTGCTCCAAAGTTGCCTAGTGTGAACTGGCCTTTAAACAAAACATTTTATATCAAAATGCAATCAGACGAGACACTGTTCGCCCAATTACAATTAGACGAATAATGGTACGTCTAATTGCAATTAGACTGAAAATTTTCAGTCTGACAGCATTTTGCTCAGTCTCATGCTATTAGACTAGCCCAATTGCAATTAGACTGAAATTCTCCGTCTAATTGCAATTAGACGGAAAATGCTTTTAGACTGCGACAAATACACGCTTTCATACAAACGCATGTCTGCACGCTGATTATCTTCAGGCTTACGGTAGGTAATTTATTAGTTATTTTTAACAATTAATTATAACTTTAATTGGCTTAATGCAATTAAAAAACTAACTCGACATCTTTGTAGCATTTTTTCTGCTCTTTCCAATGATATATAAATTGTTGCAGATTACAATTCCTTCTAATTTTTGTATAATTTTTGTGTTATAGAGAAATAATGAAAAACGCCAATTGGCACGGTGAGCGCTCTTACCCATAGCCAGAGAAGGTTTTACAATCATATATTATAATATTTATATATAATATATTTATAATTATTATAATATATGATTATATCCATAATATAATATATATAAAATAATTATAATATATATAAAATAATTATAATATGATTATTAATATTTCTTGATAGACAATCTGGCCTCCGGGGCGCCAAATCCCAGTGATTTGGTATCAGCATTTGGTCGACTATGGCAATGTTTTTGTCATCCGTTAGCATTTAAATTTTTATTTGTGGAAATATTTTTCCTTTTCTAAGGTTTCTTCGAAATCTGCGTTAGAGTAAATAGTTTAGTAGCTCAAGGTTTGATGTGTAAAGGATTTTACGGTTTTTAACAATGGCAAATAACGATGGCGTGACACTACGACTCAGCTTCGTAGTTCAAAGCTAATTAAATCAATAGAACTTTATCGGGATCTTTCTTACAATATCCCCCAGCCAAAATATAGTTACCGACTCAGCTAATTTTATTAATAGTTTTGAGGTAGGGTACTGGAAATAGAAAATTTGATCTCGATTGGTTAAGTTTTTCTAATTGTAGACACAGGCGCGCGTATACGGAATTATCGACGGGTGCCCTTCGTCGACTGAACTGTAAACTTCGATATTTTTGGTTGCAACCACAGTATTGAGTTGCAATGTTGAAACTCATTGGTCGCAAGCATATATCCAATAGGAAAGTCCAAACTCCAAGTAAAAAATTAAAGTTCTATTTATGCCTGCTAAACTTGTGTTAGGTTTTGGGAAACACTACTGAAAAACCGTTTTGGGAAACGTTACATACATCTGTACGGCTGAAAACCTGGCTGCATTAATATCTGGTATGCTACATTTTTTCTAACTAGTAACCAGGGTCATTACTGTCTGAGTTTATAGGAGTACAGAATAGAAAGTTCTCAAATGACTGAAATTAAGGTGTTAAACTTATCGCGTCTACCTCCTTTAACCTACCGCAGTACCGACTATAAATGTCAACTGCAAATTCAAAGGGGGTTTTGATGGCATTGCAGTGCTGATTTATTTATGCAGTGTTTATAAAGCTTTATTTCACAACATATTTTGAATAAAACTTTATCGTTAACTCACAAAATGTTTCGAATACGAATTATGGACGCCCCCCTAGTTTAGCCCTAATTTCACCAACATCATAATTCAGTGCAATAAATCTTGCCTTCCTCTTAGCAATATCGTAGCTTCGCTTGTCCTTGAGTCGGGCTTTTCGAAGAGTCACACTTTTTTGACTCATACTAACTCAGTTTATCCACAGGAGAACCAATCAACCCGCTTAGCCGTTATGCTAGACATAAAGGGATGAAACCTATTGTTAGTAACCCATTTTTGGGAATAACAACGGCAATAAAAAGCGACTGGTTCTTACTGTAGTTCATCGTAAACAGCTTCTAACATTATTCAAATCTTGCAAGTTTTGTGTACTTGTCTCCGCTTTGAAAGTACAGTCCACCACTGCCGTACGCTCAAAATCGTATGTAATGAAACCGTAAAGGTGACATCAAATTCTCAGTTTGCATATTTTTGCCTCTCGTTTCCTGAAAACTTCGGATTCTGTAGAGAGTTATGAAATCGAATTGATTCTGATAGAATTAGGCAAAGCCCTTCTATTTTGAAATACCATTATCTTTGTTTCAATATGTTGATTCCATTCCCGCAACTCCCAAATTGGAATGCGTCTATTCTTCAATTTCGAAACACAACACAACTACCGTATGCTTACCCTAAAATTGAGATCTCAAAAGTTACTTTTTAGTTTCGGACGAAGCTTTGACTTGTATAGTAAATAGCATATTAAATTAATATATCTTTGCTAGTATATATTAAATCAATATATCTTTGCGAGTTAATATATATTAATTAATGATATTAATATGTCAACATTTAAACCTGCTGATTTCGATAGTTTTTGACTGCAAGCAAAACGCCGGCTATTTTTAATTTTCTTTCAGCTTGACTATTAAGCTCACAAGATAGTACCTACTGTTGTTTCAGTAAACGATTTTAGATTCAGTTTTAGTTTCAGTTTCAGTCGGGAACACAAAATTGTTTTAGTTCCAATTTTTAGTTTCAGGCAGAGTTTTTCCGTTTCAGTTTCAGGTCATTCTGGAAAGTGCAGTTTCCAGCATCATATGAAGCATAAATTTAAGATTATTTGTGCTCTGAAACCTGTGCAGTCTGAAACCTAGGTTCAGGTTCAGTTCCAGCTTCAATCGGCGGAATAAAATAATTTTAGTTTCAGTTTGAGTTTCAGGCATCCTCCCAAAATAGTTTCAGTTTCAGTTTCAGTTTCAGTGCCTGAAACCGAAACCTGTATGTACAACCTGAAACCTAGCTTCAGTTTGTGTTCCAGTTTCAGTCGGCGGACTAAAATAATTTCAGTTTAAGGTTCAGTTTCAGTGTCTGAAACTGAAACCTGTACAACCTGACACCTAGCTTCAGTTTTCAGAGCCTGAAACATCACTACTGGATAGTTAGTGACTTTGCTTGTACTAAATATAATGTTGGTATGAAGCTCTGAAATAGTACAATTTTATGACAATAACATGAAGCTTCAAAAATGAATTCGTTAAAATTTCTAAAAATTGTAAATTTTAAAATTTTTTGAAATTTTTAAATATAGAATTTAAAATTTTATAAAAATACGTATATTTAAAAAATTTTAAAACAGTCCTTTCCTTAAAATGTTACAAAATTACACACTGCATGAGCCAAACCGAAGGCTTAACCCTTTTGTGGCCGGATTTTCTTAGAGTCAACAGCTAAAAACGACCGTTTCACATTTTTGGCTGGCATCTTGACTGTAAGCACCTGAGAGATTGGACCATCTCCACCACATACGTTTGTTGCAATACTTTTCCATCATTGTTACTAACCCTACAGCGCTTCTTCCAAGACTGGTGGACCAAGAAGGAAACCGAAGACAAGCCCAAACGGGAGGCGTCCAAAAACTGAGCAGGACATGTTGCACGCATTCTCGGAACAGTTTGGAAAACTTTCAGTAACTGCACCTTGGATCGCTGTTAATAGTGCTCGGACCGGTTACGATTTCAGAGCTCCTGTTCGGAGTCTAACTGAGTTTTTAGAAAAACGCAATCCAAACTTTTTAATTCTTTTACATAAATAGAAGCAAAATCAGTATTTGCCAATGCTTGTTTTATTTGTGTTTCTATTTCTAAAGCTTACTATATATTACCAAAAAACAAGCTAAAATAATTTACTAGACCCTGGAATAAGCTGTGTGCTTGGTTGCTGGCTTTTGGAAAGAGCAGGCATTATTGTGTGGTCGCAGTTAACGCGGATTCCCCCTGAATTTACCTCTAGGGATTGCTCGTATTCCCCCTCTATTCACAGCTTTCTAAGACGACAAACAAAAATTCAAAAGCGAATTTAACCTGAACATTTACTATCATTTTACTTAATACAAAAATTTTTTATATCATCTTTCCCCTCGGAACCTATAATTCAATTCTTGTAATTTAGCTTGGCTTGTAGGAATCTGGTGGGGCCCCCAATATTGGAAGAGAAAATTAATCCTTTAATTGCTCTCCTACTGAGACGTTGGTCTGTATTAAACAGAAGTGGAAAGGTCAAATGTAAAGGTTAATAGTTTGGGGCCCCCATCAGATTCTCTAACTGCAAAGTTAGTGCAAAAGTTATGTTAAAGTTATGTTGAATTCAGAAGTCTCCAGTTTTGGAATTCAAGCAGTTTTTAAATATATGAAAAGTAATTATGCAATTAAACTGATTGACAACGTAAATATAATGAATAAATCTGGGCTAAAGTAAAGTAAGTTTTAAGTTGCCTGGATTAAAATACAGTTCTACGGTAACTGTACATAAAAATGTTCAGAAAATTGATTTTTTAAATTTAAGACTAAATTAATTCCTAAAAACAGTAATGTCCTTGAAGCTAAAATTTAACTGTGTAACTTTGTGCAATATTGTTTGATGAGTTACACATTGAATGAGATTCGCACTATAGAAAAGCTTTAACTTTTAATTGTGAAATTTATTATAATATAGTAAAACCTTATAACATTGCTCTAACTTTTAAACTACTGTTTTAGAAAGTTTCAATGTTTTGTACTAATTTTGCAGTTAGAGAATCTGATGGGGCCCCCAAACTGTTGACCTTTGCATTTGACCTTTCCACTTTTCTTTAATACAGACCAACGTCTCAGCAGGCGAGCAATTAAAGGATTAATTTTCTCTTCCAATTTTGGGGGCCCCACCAGATTCCTACAAGCCTTCAGCTTAAATGTATTAAATAAGTTTTATGATTTATTTATTTATTTAGCTAAACAAATTAAAACTTAGAATAACCTTAAATATGAATCAGACGAAATCAAACCAATTGGATTGAATAATAAGTATATAGTGAAATCGCTAAAATAATTATATTCCATTGACCAATAAAATTCAAAACAGAAAAGAGTACAAACAAATAACCCAAGACAAATCAATTTGTATGTTATTTGATTGGAATTAAAGTTCAGGACTCAAACTAAGATAAATTTAAATCTTTCATGAAATAGGTGTCACTGTGCGATTTTCCCCTTGCGAATTTTCCCCGGCAAAACTAACCGTGACAACGGGCGAAGTTTAATTTAACTTTACAAGTTGTTAACTTTTCTAATGACTCTTAAAGACTACAGTAGGTATTAGAGCAAGTTACTTCGGTCAGATCTTTTTTCACGATTTTACTTCAGAAATTTCGTTTCATCTATTGAATTGCCTCCTTTTATTGAATTCACAAATTTTTCTTGAAAAGGATCCATTCAATATCAGCACAGCTATTCCCTTTCTTTAAAAGGCCCCCACAGGCTTGTCACACTCCTATACCATGTCTCAATTAACGTTTTAATTTTGCTGTTTAGGCGATTGTCAGTGACTGCTTTCTTGACCATCAAAATGTCATTATCGCGACTAACAAGACCATGCCAACTGCTCTCCAACCGAATGATTGCTCTAAGATTTACTGTACAGTTTGCTCCGAGGCGTAAACTCAGCACTGGCCGAGGTAGAGTTTTGCGAAAACAGCCTTTACTATCATGCAAGAGTATGCTACTCTTCAGCCGGAGGCCAGAGTCAACCTCGATACTAGAGGTTCTCAGTAATTCTTCGGTGGTGAAAGGATTTGAAACCTGCATCTTGGCCTTGCATGACTTTACTGGGCTACCGTGGTGGGTCTGCCTGCCTGTAGCGGCCCTTAGCATTAAGCTAGTCCTCCTCTGGCCTAGCATTTACTTAATGAAACAGAACCAGCTGGGATATGAGCTGCTACCGGCCAAGATGAAGGTGGAAGAAGAGGAGGAAAAAAGAAAAAACTTTTCCAGCAAATTTTATTGCAAACACTTGCGGGATAAGGAGTGTCGTCGTAAGGTGGGTCTTAGGTCGATTGTTTATAAGTCCAAGTTTACACCCCCTAAGCATAATACGCAGGTATGAGGGAACAGGTAACAGGGTATCCTATTTTTGGTAATCCGGATTCTCAGTGGTAAGGAAGTATACTGTAACAGGCTATCTACGCTGAGCCGATTACTGGCTGGGTATCTAAAGTAGATAATCGTTTATTACTGGCTGGGTAACTACTTTACTTTACTTTACTGGCTGGGTAACTAAAGTAGATAATCGTTTATTGAATAAGAGTTAATTAAAAAGCTGACATTAGAAGTAAATCTTTAAGTAGAAATTTCTCATCTAGTTGTCTTACTAGTGTGCACAGGTGTGCGGTATGTCAAGCCTGCGCAGTGTGCGTGAGTGCCTGCCTAAATTCTTAAGGGGATATTCTAAAAGATTCTGAAAAATATAGATATTGTTGGGGTTTTTCCTAAAGTATAAGTTCACAATAAACGACCGAAGTTTGTACACACAATTTTGGTCGTACAATACTACCATATACAAAAATGCTTCCGCGGATTTTGCAGGCATTCCACTTCTGATTCTCAGCAAACGCACTTGGGCGAAAATTTTTCCTTCCAATTTCAGACAACGTTCCTATTAGTTGACAACTTTTTATCATACCAGAATAAGTCACTTTTAGCAGCCAGCGGTACTGAATTAAAAAGCGGAACAGACTGTCTAAAAATTTATTAGCAGGAAATATTAGAGAGCAATTCCAATTGACTCTTTTTATATATACGTTACGTGCAATGTTGAAAAGTGTGCAATTTTGAAATTGCACGATGTTTCCGTGCAATTTTGAAATTGCATGGAATTCCCGTGCAATTCAAAAATTACACGGGCAAAACCTTGCAATATTGAATTACAAAATTTCAGGCTTCTGGTTTTAATTTAATTGTATAAATTATAGCTCTCAAAAAGAAAATTTGCACCATTTGTGGATTTATTGAATTCATTTGTGGTGTCTTCCAGTTTTTTAGCATCTCACTATAAATTGTTAATTTGTTCATTGTTCCTGGTAATGGCGTCGTCAAAAAATGGCACGCTTTTCAATATTGCACGTAACATTTATAACATTTATTTATCCAAAGAAAGAAAATAAAACAAAAATATTAACTACACTAAATTCAACTTTTGACCGAAATTCGGGAAAGAATTTGAAAGGCTTCTAAAAAATTTTACAATGTTGTAAAAAATTGCTACAAATTTTCAAATTTCGCCTCATTTGCCTGATCGGGGATCCGAAAAAATCAAGCCGATCCGAAAATTTGTCGATCCGATGCGAACCCATCCGATCCGCCGATCCGATCCACATCACTAATATATAGTCGGCCAAGCCAATTACCTAAGATTTTCTCGGCTAACGGACCAGTGGCCGGTCATTGGCCAGCCATTTGCTGATATTTGCTGGCCTGCCTGCCTGCTGACGAAGATTAAACTTTTTAGCCATACTTAGCTATGTCTTATCTTTTCGCATTGTGCTGGTTCGCTATGAGAAGTTGATTATTGCATAATTAGTCATTAAACATCGCTTCGAAATCTGCTGTATTTCTTCCTTTCATATTGATTTTAGATTGATAAGGCCTGTACAGAGCTAGATATTAAGAGTGGACATGCGCATAAATATGTGAACCTCTTTGTGCGAGGAATGATCTGGTTTGTATCATGGGTATGCCCTGTCTTTGCAGTTGAAAACATTGCTAGGAATCCATGGACCGCTGCAGGTTGGTTCAGAAATGTCCGAAGCTGTGACTGCAACTTGAAGTGTTAGTAGTATAGTGTACCCGTTTCGACCCTCACTTCGGGAGGGAATGACCTTTGACCCGCCCTACTGCCAGTTCTATCGTCCCTTGCTCGCTCGCGACACATACTCCCAGTTTACACACCCAGTGCCCCCCTGTTAATTCACCCAGTTCTTCCTGTCATACTCCTAGTTCTGACACCCTGTTCTACACCCAGTTCCTGCCCTTGCCGACCACACACCTTCACAACACCCTGTATGTACACCTAGTCCTAACATCCAGTTCTGCATCCAGTTCATTTCCTGACCAATCGAGTAAGTTCACTGCACCCTGTTTATACTTCTAACATATACACCCAGTTCTCCCGGATGCCACACCCAGTAACCTTTCATTACACGCCGTCCCTCTCCGTTCTTCCCCCGGGGCTTTGGACCCGGCGTCGGCCCATTACCGGACACCTACCTACCTAGTCTACCTACGTACCTACCTACACTACTAGTCCGGCCCTAATGTTTTTGGTATTTTCATTATTTTTCTTTTTACTACAACTTACACACAAATTAATAAATATGTACAGGTAGCCCTAAAGAGGACTGTTGGGATAAGGGGGACAGAGGTGGAGGCGAAGCTTGGTTCCCAGGGTTTGTGCAAGACTGTCAGTAATTGGAATTTGTTTCTGGTCTACCATCCGGAGGTTACCAAATCGGGTCCTTCTAAAACTCCCAGAAATGGCAATCCAAAATTCCCTCTAAAATTAAATGTCGCCGATCTTCCATCCTCAATTGCTGATTCCGTGGTGAAGTAGCTGGGCGCGCTGTAGTTCCAAACCTCCACTTCGTTATCTTCTACACTGAGCCAACACCACCAGCACATTTTTGAAAGAGCGATTTTGTAACCGACCGTTCGCGATGACAGACCAAGCCCAACTGACGCGATATCACGATTTACACCCTTTATATACCTTTTTAAACCATTCCTTCAGTACCTACAGCATACTGCAATTACCTCCTGTTTACACCCGGTCTTACTACCAGTTATACTTTCCTAGCTAATTAAAAAGCTGACATTAGAAGTAAATCTTTAAGTAGAAATTTCTCATCTAGTTGTCTTACTAGTGTGCACAGGTGTGCGGTATGTCAAGCCTGCGCAGTGTGCGTGAGTGCCTGCCTAAATTCTTAAGGGGATATTCTAAAAGATTCTGAAAAATATAGATATTGTTGGGGTTTTTCCTAAAGTATAAGTTCACAATAAACGACCGAAGTTTGTACACACAATTTTGGTCGTACAATACTACCATATACAAAAATGCTTCCGCGGATTTTGCAGGCATTCCACTTCTGATTCTCAGCAAACGCACTTGGGCGAAAATTTTTCCTTCCAATTTCAGACAACGTTCCTATTAGTTGACAACTTTTTATCATACCAGAATAAGTCACTTTTAGCAGCCAGCGGTACTGAATTAAAAAGCGGAACAGACTGTCCAAAAATTTATTAGCAGGAAATATTAGAGAGCAATTCCAATTGACTCTTTTTATATATACGTTACGTGCAATGTTGAAAAGTGTGCAATTTTGAAATAGCACGATGTTTCCGTGCAATTTTGAAATTGCATGGAGTTCCCGTGCAATTCAAAAATTGGGCGAAACCGTGCAATATTGAATTGCAAAATTTCAAGCTTCTGGTTTTAATTTAATTGTATAAATTATAGCTCTCAAAAAGAAAATTTGCACCATTTGTTGATTTATTGAATTCATTTGTGGTGTCTTCCAGTTTTTTAGCATCTCACTATAATAGAACGAAGTTAGCAAAGTTACAGGGATACATAGTGAGGGAATAAACATAGGGAAAATACGACAATTAAGAACTTAGCTGAGTCTCATAGAATCCAGAAACACCCGATGCAATAGTATAATACATACTTGAGCATAATTTAATTTGCCAAAACAAGTGCATACTCCTGGTGAAAAATAAGTAAAACAGAAAGTGCTATCTTATGTAATGCGATGTGATGTAACAATACCATTAAGTAAAATATCATACAATTTAAAAATTTTCAAAAATGAAAAATAAACATCCTTAAAACAACTTCAAAGTTGAACAGTAATTCAAGTGAAAAGTGAATTTTATAAGCATTTCATGAACTAAAAGAATTTTGATACAGCTCAAACATTACAGATATATACAATCTAAGTGCCTAATGCACATCTGGGATTTTAGTGACGATGAAAACTTAACAATTGGTCAAAGTCTTTCGGCCCAAATCCCTCAGGCCCTGACCAATTGAAAGTGTGAAAATTTGAATGTGGTCTACAAAAATAGACCAGGGCGGGATTAGGACCCATATGCTCATCATCAGAGAGATCCAGTACTTTTTGGTTGATATAATTATATCAAATGGGAATATGTACTGGTTGGGCCAGCTCCTACATATGTAGGAACCAGAGTCATATGAGTCTAATCCTACCAATCATACATTCGTAGAATTATCTCTTGCTAAATATGTACGATTTAAGAATTGACAGTTTTATAGCATAAGCAAGAGGAGAATTAAGAATAAAAGGTACGATGGACCGTAAATTTAAAGAGACATTGTATTGGGCGATGTGCCCTATGTTACAGGGAAATTCCCTAAAAAGCATAAAAATAGAAAAATTGCTGGGCGAGTAAAGCCCGAAAGTTACAGTGGGCAAAGCCCAAGTTACAGTGGCCAAAGGCCAAGTTACAGTGGGCATACGCCCGAGTTACCTGCAATAAGAAAAGCATAAATAATAACAATAACAATAGCAATAACCATAACAGTATACATAACAAGAAGAAAACAAAACATACTAAATTTCAAGAAATGCTTTTATATAGTTTATGTACAACGTCTGGGGTGGAGCCATATTTATCCTTGATATCAGTATTAGAAACAATACTGCATCTAAGAATGTACTTGCAAAATTTTTTGGAGTATCCTCTTAGCACGAACATATTCTTAAGCTTATCAAGGCCAGCAATAAAGTCATCCAGTAGATCACAGATTTTGACAAATCGGGCGACTTGACATATGACAGTATTACAAATAATGTTTTTGCTGATATTACTACCATTCATAGGAAATCAATTGAAGGGAAGAAGGAATTGAAGGGAAAATCGTCACGTTTATCATATAGTTTAGTTATAAATTTATTACCAGAGATGCAAATACTTAGGTCTAATACGTCTGCTTGCTGGTTAGAGGTATTAACTTTATTCAATTCAAGTTCCGGAGAGTACATATCATGTTTTATTATATCAAAGTAATTGTTATCATTAATAAGTGTCATGTCATCAATATATCTACCTACCACTTCAAGACATTTATTATTATCGTTATTACGGTTATTGCATATATAACTGTATTCCATTTGATGTAAAACTAAGTTAGCTATGTTGGGAGCAGAGTTACTTCCCATAGGTATTCCTATTGTCTGTTTAAAAATAAGATTACCACATGTAAAATATAGATTATCTAGAAGGAATTTTATGTGATTTATAAGTGTAGGGTAGGTTATTGTATTAGCTGGATTACGGCCATATCCCCAACGCATTCCTAAATATGTTAAGTGCATAGGATTACGCATAGTATTATATAACAATTTATCTAACGCATTTATAATAGTGTCATGTCTAAGATTAGTATAAAGTGTAGTAAAGTCATAAGTATTTATAGTATTAGCTGAGTTAGACATGTTGATTTTCTTAATAGAATTTAAGATAGGTTCATTATTATCTATAATCCAATACGGATTACAATTGTAAATACTTTTTATTAGTTTACCATATCTTTTCCTACTTTGTTTAACCAATGTTAAAGCTTTATCAATCAAAACAGATAAAGGTTTAGTAACAGCATTTCTGCTATTTAGAGTTTTATGGAACTTAGGTATAACATAAATGTGTGGGAGCTGTTTAAATCCATTACTATTAATATTATTACAACTATAGTATTTGAGAATTGAGTTTATGATATCGGATTGGGGAGAGTTAACCTGACAATACGTGTTAGAGTTATTTATATTGAGAATGCCTAATTCCATGAGTACGACCTGGATATAATAATTTTTACAAACAACAGCAATATTTTGATTAGCTTTATCCACAGGACAAAACACATACTGACGATGCAATGACTTGATGCTACAAATAAAGTCCTGGATAAATGTAGAGCTGGTTACGTTACTATTATAATTAAATCCCACAAGTTTAAGTTTTATCTCGTTTAGGATAATATCCGACCAATGATTAAGTTTATCTAAATCCCATTTATATTTTTTATTTAATTTTTTAATATACGCATTGAATGCCTGAACTGTACTACTATAAATATCTTCATTACAGTATGATTTAGTGAACCTGTATTTAGGACCATATGTAAGTATCTGAGATACGGATTTATTCTCTATAATATTTAGGTCGCCAGTTAATACATGGTTGTGGTGAATGTCTTTATAAGAGCTATTACTGCAGTTACAAATGAGTTTATTATTAATAAAATCATTTACATATTTATCCACATCGAGTTCCTCTATAGTTTGTTTATAATTATATATAACACTGCCTACAGGACTATCATATTTATAAAATATTTGGGGATCGAAAGCATTACATTTACTCAATTCAAAAGGCCATTTGCTATAATTATCTTTAAATATTTTATTTAGATTAATACGGTCAAAAACTTTGTTGTACTTAATAATTAAGCATTCCTTTTTAGCTTTAGTGTGTTTAGCTAAATGTTTCTTTAATAAATTTAGTTTACCTTCGCACATATCCTGAATAATTTCATATTTAGGGTGGTTGATATTACATTCATTACGATTAATGATATATTTTACCTGTTTTTTGCTAGCTTTAAATAAATTTAATAGTTGCATCATCCATATATAATAAGTCCACATCCTTATTATTGACCATATTTGCATTTTTATTTAAGCGATTAGTTTTATTAAATTTTTTATTTATAGTAGTAGTATTATCTCTAACTAAGAGATTCTCAAATATACTTTTATTAACATCCTCTCCTTTTAACATGTCATTTAAGCCATACGGGTATTTAGTTTCAAGTTTACGTATCCAGTATGCTTCACACATTCTTCTGTTATAATTACATTCATTTTAATTATCGGAATCTGTTAACTTTGATATAATTCTAATATTAAAAGTTTTGCAATTACCTATATTAAAATGGGCAGACAGACGCTTACAGTTAGACTTATCAGGATTATTTACATTATAAAGATGTTCAGACAGTCGACGTTTCAACTTCCTACCAGTTTCCGCAACATATTGTAATCCACAATCATTACATGTAATAAGATAGTCTACATTACATGAATTACAGTCAATGCTATAACTAGTTTGATTAGCTACATTATACAGTTTATTGCTATAATATCCTGTAAAATTCTTATCTGTAATATATAGTTTACAAGTTCTACATCTACGTTTGTTACATATACTAATGTTGCTTGATATTGGGTCTATATCAGAATGGGGAGGAGGTATAGACTGGCTAGGACTGTTGAGCAGATGAGGACTATCTCTCCTTGATGCCCGGTTATGAGAGCGGTCCGAGGTCGAATCCATAATATCACCGGTTGGGCTTATATTCTCCTCCCGCGATACCGAGCCCATGGAGGCATTCTACGTGTGTCTCCTTGACACCCCCACTTAATGATCCATTTGTAAAACTGATTGATCCAGACGTAGCATGAGATGGAGTGAATGATCCAGCAATTATTTTCATTGATCCAACCGTCAACTTTGCACAAATACCGCTTTTATATATGGTTCGCCAAATACCATTTTGCGAACCAACTTAATGATCCAACTGCGGGAGTCACATCATTTGAAAGAGAATTTTCTGTTTGCAATGATCCACAAACCCAAAAAATACGAAAGTGCTTAGAAAAAATTTAATTTCAATTTAAAAAGTTAAAACTTTTCAGGGATTTAACAGAAAATGCTTGCCTCCAACCTCATTAGTGTGCTTGCTGTCCGCTCACCGAAATCTGATCGGTTTGATTACAAAATTCTGACACAACCAATTCTTTTAATTTCTGTTATTTTATGTTAATTTTGTTTGATGTAACTCAATATAGTTTCCGTTAATTGTTTATTGTTTCAAAATGAGGGAAAATGCATAGCAAAATTTCAAATTTTGCACATATAAAATTTTGAATGTCTGACTTGCCGTCCGCTCACCGACAACGGGCAGGGTCGGGCGCAAATGACAAATTTTATATTCTTTTATTATCAGTGTTGATAAAGGTTTTCGACGTCACTGAACATGAATATTCAGTTCTTTTGGCAAGGAAAACTTTGTTTCGTATAGAAAAATCAGTGGTAGCTTTCATTATGATTGCTTAAACTGCAGCAATGCCTTTCATCTTAGTTTACCTGGTTATTCAGGACGAAACAAAGTTTTACTTGCCAAAAGAACTAAATATTCGTGTTCAGCGACGTCGAAAACCTTCATCACTGATAATAAAAGAATATAAAACTTTGTCATTTGCGCCCGACCCTGCCCGTTGTCGGTGAGCGGACGGTAAGTCGGACATTCAAAATTTTATATGTGCAAAATTTGAAATTTTGCTCTGAATTTTCGCTCATTTTGAAACAATAAACAATTAGCGGAAACTATATTGAGTTACATCAACCAAAATTAACATAAAATAACAGAAATTAAAAGAATTGGTTGTGTCAGAATTTTGTAATCAAACCGATCAGATTTCGGTGAGCGGACAGAAAGCACACTAATGAGGTTGAAGGCAAGCATTTTCTGTTAAATCCCTGGAAAGTTTTAACTTTTTAAAATGAAATTAAATTTTTTCTAAGCACTTTCGTATTTTTTGGGTTTGTGGATCAGTGAAAACAGAAAATTCTCTTTCAAATGATGTGACTCCCGCAGTTGGATCATTAAGTTGGTTCGCAAAATGGTATTTGGCGAACCACATATAAAAGCGGTATTTGTGCAAAATTGACGGGTGGATCAATGAAAATAATTGCTGGATCATTCACTCCATCTCATGCTGCGTCTGGATCAGACAGTTTTACAAATGGATCATTAAGTGGGGGTGTCAAGGAGACACACGTAGGCATTCTTCATATAAGGACTAGTCATAATGAAATATAAGAAAGCAACAGGATCATACGTTCAGGTCCATATTATAGTCAGTAATCATTGTTGTGGGCAGCAGGAGAGAAAGGAAGCATAGTGAGGACATATAGGCTATATATGGGGCAAAATATGCTAAATAAAAGTGGAGACACAGAACAAAAAGTTTAAAAATACATAACATTAATAAACAAGAGAAACATAACGTGAAGAGAATTAAAGCGTGGATAGACCACGCAAGGCCATGGCACCAGGGGAAGAGCAACGCTCAAGTTGCCACAAGATGCATAGGCCTAACACAATAGAACGAAGTTAGCAAAGTTACTACTGCTGGGTAACTACTTTACTTTACTTTACTGGCTGGGTAACTAAAGTAGATAATCGTTTATTGAATAAGAGTTAATTAAAAAGCTGACATTAGAAGTACATCTTTAAGTAGAAATTTCTCATCTAGTTGTCTTACTAGTGTGCACAGGTGTGCGGTATGTCAAGCCTGCGCAGTGTGCGTGAGTGCCTGCCTAAATTCTTAAGGGGATATTCTAAAAGATTCTGAAAAATATAGATATTGTTGGGGTTTTTCCTAAAGTATAAGTTCACAAGAAACGACCGAAGTTTGTACACACAATTTTGGTCGTACAATACTATCATATACAAAAATGCTTCCGCGGATTTTGCAGGCATTCCACTTCTGATTCTCAGCAAACGCACTTGGGCGAAAATTTTTCCTTCCAATTTCAGACAACGTTCCTATTAGTTGACAACTTTTTATCATACCAGAATAAGTCACTTTTAGCAGCCAGCGGTACTGAATTAAAAAGCGGAACAGACTGTCCAAAAATTTATTAGCAGGAAATATTAGAGAGCAATTCCAATTGACTCTTTTTATATATACGTTACGTGCAATGTTGAAAAGTGTGCAATTTTGAAATTGCACGATGTTTCCGTGCAATTTTGAAATTGCATGGAATTCCCGTGCAATTCAAAAATTACACGGGCAAAACCTTGCAATATTGAATTACAAAATTTCAGGCTTCTGGTTTTAATTTAATTGTATAAATTATAGCTCTCAAAAAAGAAAATTTGCACCATTTGTGGATTTATTGAATTCATTTGTGGTGTCTTCCAGTTTTTTAGCATCTCACTATAAATTGTTAATTTGTTCATTGTTCCTGGTAATGGCGTCGTCAAAAAATGGCACGCTTTTCAATATTGCACGTAACATTTATAACATTTATTTATCCAAAGAAAGAAAATAAAACAAAAATATTAACTACACTAAATTCAACTTTTGACCGAAATTCGGGAAAGAATTTGAAAGGCTTCTAAAAAATTTTACAATGTTGTAAAAAATTGCTACAAATTTTCAAATTTCGCCTCATTTGCCTGATCGGGGATCCGAAAAAATCAAGCCGATCCGAAAATTTGTCGATCCGATGCGAACCCATCCGATCCGCCGATCCGATCCACATCACTAATATATAGTCGGCCAAGCCAATTACCTAAGATTTTCTCGGCTAACGGACCAGTGGCCGGTCATTGGCCAGCCATTTG
Organism: Trissonchulus latispiculum; assembly: GCA_030248195.1. Taxonomy (NCBI): domain Eukaryota; kingdom Metazoa; phylum Nematoda; class Enoplea; order Enoplida; family Ironidae; genus Trissonchulus; species Trissonchulus latispiculum. The sequence continues at coordinate 32,736 of JASAND010030600.1, read as the reverse complement.
CTGATATTTGCTGGCCTGCCTGCCTGCTGACGAAGATTAAACTTTTTAGCCATACTTAGCTATGTCTTATCTTTTCGCATTGTGCTGGTTCGCTATGAGAAGTTGATTATTGCATAATTAGTCATTAAACATCGCTGCGAAATCTGCTGTATTTCTTCCTTTCATATTGATTTTAGATTGATAAGGCCTGTACAGAGCTAGATATTAAGAGTGGACATGCGCATAAATATGTGAACCTCTTTGTGCGAGGAATGATCTGGTTTGTATCATGGGTATGCCCTGTCTTTGCAGTTGAAAACATTGCTAGGAATCCATGGACCGCTGCAGGTTGGTTCAGAAATGTCCGAAGCTGTGACTGCAACTTGAAGTGTTAGTAGTATAGTGTACCCGTTTCGACCCTCACTTCGGGAGGGAATGACCTTTGACCCGCCCTACTGCCAGTTCTATCGTCCCTTGCTCGCTCGCGACACATACTCCCAGTTTACACACCCAGTGCCCCCCTGTTAATTCACCCAGTTCTTCCTGTCATACTCCTAGTTCTGACACCCTGTTCTACACCCAGTTCCTGCCCTTGCCGACCACACACCTTCACAACACCCTGTATGTACACCTAGTCCTAACATCCAGTTCTGCATCCAGTTCATTTCCTGACCAATCGAGTAAGTTCACTGCACCCTGTTTATACTTCTAACATATACACCCAGTTCTCCCGGATGCCACACCCAGTAACCTTTCATTACACGCCGTCCCTCTCCGTTCTTCCCCCGGGGCTTTGGACCCGGCGTCGGCCCATTACCGGACACCTACCTACCTAGTCTACCTACGTACCTACCTACACTACTAGTCCGGCCCTAATGTTTTTGGTATTTTCATTATTTTTCTTTTTACTACAACTTACACACAAATTAATAAATATGTACAGGTAGCCCTAAAGAGGACTGTTGGGATAAGGGGGACAGAGGTGGAGGCGAAGCTTGGTTCCCAGGGTTTGTGCAAGACTGTCAGTAATTGGAATTTGTTTCTGGTCTACCATCCGGAGGTTACCAAATCGGGTCCTTCTAAAACTCCCAGAAATGGCAATCCAAAATTCCCTCTAAAATTAAATGTCGCCGATCTTCCATCCTCAATTGCTGATTCCGTGGTGAAGTAGCTGGGCGCGCTGTAGTTCCAAACCTCCACTTCGTTATCTTCTACACTGAGCCAACACCACCAGCACATTTTTGAAAGAGCGCTTTTGTAACCGACCGTTCGCGATGACAGACCAAGCCCAACTGACGCGATATCACGATTTACACCCTTTATATACCTGTTTAAACCATTCCTTCAGTACCTACAGCATACTGCAATTACCTCCTGTTTACACCCGGTCTTACTACCAGTTATACTTTCCTAGCCTCACACTGGCTACCTGGCTACCGTTACTTTGTGCTCCGAGTCACTCTAAATTAGCTCCGAGTTAACACCGAGTATACACCGAGCCTACTCCGAGCCTACTCCCCACTAACTAAGAATTTTTATTCTTCCTCTTCCTGATCCTGTTCATCAAACTGGTCCACCGTCTTTTCAGGTAGTACCACTGTGCTCAAATTGGAGTTCTTTTCTATGGCACGTCTGAGGGCTTCTTCATCAGAATACTTTGCCTCATACTCTATTTGTTTGGTCAGAATTTCATCAATTATTGGATCATCGAGAAACCCCTTACAACTTTGGATGTGAAAGTAAATTTTTCTATTGAGTTCAGCTCGGATCCTAGGTCGGACTTCATTGTAAGCCTCAATTTCAGCCTCCGCATCACCATGGCCGTCTGCGAGATACTCATTTGCTAACCTATTTATTTTACCTTCGAATTTTTCTTCAGACTGCCTTACAAGCTCATCCCAAAATTTACCGATGTCAGTTGGCTCATAGATCTCCCCACAACTCGAGTCGCTACTGTCTGAACATTCGGTACTTGTCTCTGATTCGGACGCATCATACTCTGGTTGGGCACTGTGAAGGTTTTGAACATGACGTTGTAGGTTGAACGCCCTGGTGAATGTCTGCCCACAGGTGCCACACTGGCATGGTTTGTAATATTCACAACTAGACATGTTTGTTCAATATACGCTTGATGACGCTTTTTCTTTGGTGCTTTTATTGATTTCGCTTGGTGCTTTTATGTACTTCGTCGCTTTTATTGATTTTCAATAAGAGTCACTCCGAGCGAACACCGAGTATACACTGAGTAAGCACCGAGTAAACACCGAGTAAACACGGAGCATGCACCGAGTACACACCGAGCCGTCTGAGTAATCTAGGAGTAATGATGGGGAATTTCAAAATGCAATTTCCACTTTATTGGTTCACTGTACTCGAAGTAATAGCGTCGGATTGCCACGCCATCTAATTGCTTCGCCTCCACCTCTGTCCCCCTTATCCCAACAGTCCTCTTTAGGGCTACCTGTACATATTTATTAATTTGTGTGTAAGTTGTAGTAAAAAGAAAAATAATGAAAATACCAAAAACATTAGGGCCGGACTAGTAGTGTAGGTAGGTGCGTAGATAGACTAGGTAGGTGTCCGGCAATGGGCCGACGCCGGGTCCCAAGCCCCGGGGGAAGAACGCACAGGGACAGCACGTAATGAAAGGTTACTGGGTGTGGAATCCGGGAGAGCTAGGTGTATAAACAGGGTGTTTGACTGGTGTTTGGGTAATAACTGGATGTAGAACTGGATGTCAGAACTAGGAGTATAAACTGGGTGTTGTGAAGGAGTGTGGTTGGTGTGGGTAAAAACTGGGTGTAGAACAGGGTATCAGAACTAGGAGTATGACAGGACGAACTGGGGGGAAAATACAGGGGGTGCTAGGTGAACAGGGGGTATGTTTCGTGAACCAGCACGGGACAATAGAACTGGCAGTAGGACGGGACAAAGGTCAGTTGCTCCTGAGAGCGGGGCCCGAAATGTCGACCATATACTGCTACTGGTGTTATAAAAGTAACAGTTCCTTATAATAGACTAAGGGAGCAAGTAATTGATTAAAGGTAATAGTTGGTTAAGGGCATTTCACGTAGAAAACATAGCTAACAGATAACTGAACATTTTTCAAGGACTTGTTTTTACATCTTCCTTGATGGTACAACAATCGGGTCGCCTTCAATCAGCGGATCAGATCGGCGTTAACAATTAACTCACAACGAAAATTGTCGCTATTTTACAGACTACGGTGGCCTTAATGTGGTGTGAAGTTTGACTCAACAATTGTTAGTAAACTGTATGAATTATTGAATAAAATACGATGCTTGACTAGAAGTTGGACGAGACTAAGATCACCGGTAACTATCGTCGTGTGCGATGTCGAGAGATGCTGATCTTAACCAACTGAAAGAAATATTTCAAAATATCACAATTTACCGTCGAAATTACAAAATACTCCAAGCAAGTCTAAGAATAATAGCTTCCAAAAACAATACGAAATCCAAACAATTCGGAACGCGACAAGCGCCGGTAGCCAAATCCAAACTACTCCACAATCCCAAAAACCCGCCAAAATGTTGCTTTGCGAAAATCCCCCTACCACACTCTACAACGATTCCCAACCAACTGAGTTGTTCAAGCCTGAACTAGACAAGACTTGCAAAAATACTGAGCGTTTGCCAAACTTTGTAAAATTCGAGAAAATTTGTATATTTCCTGTGTGCGCTAACTTCACAGTGGATAAGCTGTGGATGCTGCCAATTTGCACATCCTCTATTCCAATATACTTTTGCTAGAATTGTGACATCATTTATTTTTTATTTACTTGCTGAAGTTTTTTATTTGACACCTATGCATTTGTAATTTCTTTTGAATTTTAGATTTGAAGACAGAAGGACTGCTGTGGTTCACCAATTTATCCGCGGCCGACCCGTATTGTGTTCTACCAGCCATTTTCATTCTCTCTGTGGCTGCTTCATCTCATGTAAGCATACGGATACAATTTTGCGGGTCTATTCCGACTCCGACGATAGGTTTATCAGTCAATAATTCAAAAATTTTAAATGGGTCTACCCCAGAAATATTTTGCACTTTTAGTCAAATGTAGCAAAATGTCTTGTCCTGACAAAAAACTCTGATTGTCTGGGAAAGCCTTGTGACGTAAAAATTAGTCTCAAAATGGCCAGGCAAAAAATTCAATTAGTCCAGAAATTTGAAAATATTTTAGTCCTGACTAAACCTACACATCAGAGCGAGTTTAACGTGACGGACCCATTAGGCTAGGTCAACAAATGGTTTAGTAACAGCTATCAACATACAGCCAGCGACTTGCAGCCTGCCAACGTCAAACTCCGGCCAAGCTACCCTGGAGAAATTTCGGCCAATTCCAATACTAGAATCCAGCATGTCTATAATAGTTTTTACTTGCTTTTTTAGCTTGACTATCTGCATGCTAAGCTGAAGACATTGGCGACGTTAGAGACTTCCAGCGGACAGCCATTCTACGAGCGGATGAAAGTAGATTCTATGTTGAGAATACAGCAGATGGAAACAAGATTCGCTACTTACTTGCCACTTGGCTCTTTGCTCGGCCTTAGTACCTTGTATGCACCCGCGGTAGGCATAAAAAGCTGTTTCTAAGGAAGAGCTATTCCTGTGTGGTACGAGACGTTTCCCTTTTCCATTTTGCTTGTTTTTTATTTATTTTGCGGTTCTAATAATCTTGAGCATAGGAAAGGAATATAACGATATCCAGTAAACCCAGACTGCTGGGACTATTAAGAAAAATATTTTCATCTCAGCTTCCGTTTCCGAAAAGTTTTTCCAACTCGAGAAAATTGTCTATTCATGCTGATCAAACTGATCAAACTGTCTTACTGAGCTGAAGAAGCTGAAAATACGGTCCTTAAACCAAAAGGTCGGAAATCATGTTCATTAACAGGAATCGGATTGACTCGACTTTAAAGTCTCTGTGTTTTCAGGATTCTGTTATATTTTGTAAACATACTGTATAGGCTAAGAGGCTTTGAGTGTTTCCTAGATATTCGGTTGAAATGTTTTTGATATGCCTAATTTGCAGAATCTCGCTGCTCAAAATGTTTCAATAGGCGAAATTCTTCCTTTTTAAAATTTTTTCCTAGCAGCCTCGATTACGAGTCCCAAACTTCTGAACTTTGCAATATCTTAAAACTAAAATTAAAAATTTTTATATTATTTATTTATTATTAGGTGAGGATGTATTAAGGGCGCTCTAAAGCTCAAGAGCAATCTCCCATCTGCTTTTTAAACTTCTTAAACGGAGCCCGTAAGCTGCCTGGAAAAGTTTGTTCAGTTTTGACTTCGGAGCAGCTTCAAGAGCAAAGTTTAAGAGGGTTTGTGAACTGCTGCTCTGGTAGGCACAACTGCAGCTGACTAACTAGCTAGGCTTTGTCCTGAATTCTTCGAAAAGGTCATTTCTACTTGCAAACATTCACAGCAGTATATCGACAGGTTGCATTGCAGTTTAATCAGTTGTGGTGAGTAGTATAGTATACCCGTTTCGACCCCCGCTCCCGGGAGTCAATGACCTCGAAAGTTTAATGTCCCTTGAGTTTCTAGTTTGAAAGTTGTGTTAATACCATCTGTTCTCCCCAGGGGTTTTGAGTTCGAATCTTTTCTTCACACACAAAAAGACCGTCTGCGTCCCTAGGGTATAAAATTTTCTTTTCTTTCAATCGGTTAGAAGGTAAGTATTTCAAAATGAGTCGTATAGGTTTATCACTGCTTTCCTTTCCGTTCTTCTGAGTTCTTCCCCCAGGGCTTGGGACCCGGCGTCGGCCCATTACCGGACTCCTAAGCTAAGCTAACCTACATACCTAAGCTGTCTACTTTCCAATACTAAACCACCTACGTACCTACCTAAGCTGTAGTACACTAACTCACCTACCTACCTAAGCTAACTTACTTCCTACGTACCTACCTAGCTTACCTAATCTATCTACCTAAGCCCGGTCCTAATCTAATGTTTTTGTGTTTTTATGTTTTATTGTTTTTATTTTCCATAGACAACATACAAGAAATATTTACAACTATTTACAGTTAGCCCTGAAGAGGGCTGTTGGGATAAAACAAGTTCGACAAACATTAAATATCTAAAGGCTCCGTTGTCACTCCGTTGCTAGCACTTTCCTTTTTGGGTAGAGGTAGGGTAGGGCATTTTTAGTTCGGAAGTATTGTATTATTTTATTCTCTATATTTCTAAGTCCACGATTTCCCCCTGACATTGTATTTCCCGTATAGCACTTACAGAAAGGTAGTTTGTAATATCCAGGAAGTACAATTTAGGGGTAGAGAGGGCCATGTAGTTGTTATTCTTTTTGACTACGTACTTAGTTTCTTGGCCATTTAGGAGTAAATTTTTGATTAGGCACGACTTTATAAGATTCATGTCAAATTTTCCAGAATTGAATACTAGAGTTGGAACTTCCTTTAACCATTCTTCGAATTCGGCTAAAAGTTTCTCATGTTCAGATAATCCGGAAGGGTGGGCCCGTAGATTTCCCTAAGAAGTTCATAAACCCTATCTGCTATCTCTTCCATATAGTCCTTCATTCGGACAACTAATTCGTACGGATCCCCAGCTGTAATTAGGCAATTTGGAGTTTCACAGCCAGGGACATTTGAAGCAATGGAAACCGATTCTGGGATTAGTTCCTTTTCGTAAATATATTTTGGCCCGCTTTTCTTATCAGTTTCCTTGAACATACATTCGAAATCGTAAGAGATTCTAAAGGGGTAGTACCATTCTGGCACCGGGATTCCTAACTCACTGACTTTTTGTAGGATTGTCTTAGTAGGCCCGACTCCTCCCCCAGGGAAGATATGCTTTATGCCTTTCTCACAACTTTTGGTGTGTCTGATGAAATCGTTGTGGTGATGAAATAACTTATCGCAATTTGAGCACATCCAAGTTTGGTTGAATTTGCTGAGATTTTTAATGAAAGAGAAGTGGCTTTGGTAAATGTTTAGGGTCATTTTCCTGAATCTCTTTCCCAAGGGCCTTCGGATAAGTTTGGCTGCAACATCTGTAATTTCTTGATCCCTTTCATGATTCCTAATTAAAAGTTCATTTAGGTCTTCATGCTCTTCCCCAGCTTCCTCAGCTGTAGGTTCAAGTTCGTAAACATAAATACGAATATCAAATTTGTCTTCAATCTCATCTAGTTCCTCAAGGCAAACCCCATAAACTCTTCCCCAGGTTGTACCCATTGATCGATTAGTTCATTTGTTTTTTCCTCTAATGCATTCAATTTTGATCCAAGACCTAGAGCTTAAGCATCTAAATAAACACTTTTCGTCCTGATATGGTCGTCCAGTGTGATCATTTTTCACCAAAACATTGAGGCCTCGATTATTTTTGACATAATCTGGAAGATATCTAGCTTCGCCCACAGGATAGGAGATCAATTTATTAATGTAAAAAGCAAACATTTGTAATTTCTAGGACAGTCCATTTTGTATTAGGGTTTGTTGTCTAACCCACTCTAAAATATCTCCTCTGTCTAACTCATAAAATACTTTCCCCAGATCTCCCTCCTTTGAAATGTGAATTGGCTCATCAAAATATCGGCTATTCCCGGAAGGATATTAATGTCTAAGTTCCCCGTCCTCGATGTTCCTAAGAACAAATCCGAATGAAAGATTAAATTTGAACTGCCACCTTTGAAGCTTGAATATAATTTTGATCAATTCTTTAATCTGAGACGTACTGTCTATTCTAAGGTTGTACCTATTCTGAATACCCGAAGAAATAAAATACCGAGTCCTAATTCGACTCCAGTTTTCTCTGTAGATTTGGGTGAGTTCGTTGGGGAAATCCTTTACAATACTCCTAGTCAATTTGGGGGCGTCTTCAGTAGGGAGATTAGAGAAATGTGTTTGCCTAAGTGTTCTGGGGTCTGGGACTTTTGGGGCTTCATGGTGGGTTCTAAGATGTCCTTGATAGCACTTATAAGTTTTGTATTTGAAGCCGCATTTTCGGCACTCATAAGAAGGGGGGCAGTTGCAGGATGGAACTTTGTAATATGCCGGACCATGTCATTTTTACGAGTAAAGGTCTTCTCACAATGTGGACAAGGGAAGCTGGGATCTGAGGAATGGCTAGCTTTGTGCGCTTTAAGTTTGGCTAAAGTGGGGAATGCCTCGTTGCATGTGGGGCAGTGTGAATAGTAGCAGTTGGGGCAGTAGTCTGGGAAAGGGTTTGGGCGTAGGTCCAAAAATCGTCAGACCCAATGACCTCTTTCCCATCCCACTCAGTTCTAATTAGGGAAACTGCTTTGTCTCTGAGGGCACGAGTGATTTCAGGATCATGTTTCCAAATTCCACTTTCAATAGCTGCATTAAGTATAGCGATGCCAGACATGATTGAAAAGAAAGAGATCCACTTTAGATTTGAAATACTTATAGTTCTTAGGTATATCGCTTTTATTAACTTAACCCTTTTATGATAATTCAAGCTTTTATGTGCTTCCTCGTTTATATGTACTTCTAACTTTCTACTTTTATCAACTTTAAATGAGAACAAGAACACCTATTGCTCTTATTAACTTTTGCTTATATTTACTTAGAAAGTTGAATGATATTGCTGCTTTTATTAACTTTGCCCTTTTAATAACTTTATGCTTTTATGTACTTTGTCTTAGCCGGTTATATGAACTTTACTGCCTCTTAAAATTTATCGCTTTTATTACCTTGCTCCCTTTATGAACTTTGTCGTTTATATGTACTTTAGCGTTTATATGAACTTTCGCGTTTATATGTACTCAGATTCGGAAGATCGTAGCTTTCAGAGAAAGCGCAGAGAGAACCGACCGCTCGCGGCGACAGACAGGGTCCAACTGACGGGGACCCCGATTTTTGCGTCCTTATATAGGTTTTTGTTAATTCCCAGGGGGCAAAGATCAAAGGTGCCGACAGCAGGAGTTATCAATCAAAAGTGACAGGTCATCAATCAAATTTGACAGGTGCGGCAAAGGTCAAAGGCGCCGACAGGGTGGGTCATCAATCAGAAGTGACAGGTGTCCCAAGGGACGACAGATGGTAAGCGGGTTTTAAAAGTTTGGAAAAGTCCCAAGGGAGAACATCTGACAAGCGTAGACAAATTTGGCAAAATGGTCCCAAGGGAATAATTATCGGGCTTCGGTTTTGGGTCCCTGGCGATGACAGATGGCAAGCGTATAAGAAAGTTTGTGAAACAGTCCCAAGGGGATAATATTTTTGCGTTGGTTTTCGGTCCCTGGGGATGACAGATGGTAAGTGTGCAAATAATTTGTCGAGATGGTCCCTGGGGACGACAGATGGCAAGTATGGAAAAACGTTTTGTAAAAGGGTCTCAAGGAAGTAAAAATGAAAGTTTAGGTAGCGTGGGGTAAAATGACGTCATAGAAACCATAAATAGGTAAATACCGATTGATAAACAACATTGAAATGACTGAGACCAAGATGAACCAACCAAGATATGAAATGAGCCCAGCCAAGGATATTCTCCGTTGTGGTTTTGCTGTCATACTCACTCTAGCTTTTCTAGTCAGTGTTTCTTTAAATATTTGGTTATGGACCGGAAGTTGTAAGGAGCGGCTTCGTTTAGACTACCAAACAGACGGGACGATAAAGATCTCCAAACAAGGGGGATACTGTAATCGCCATATCTCCCAACATGTCTACTACTCTCCACCCCAGTTTAACGCCATTCATGACCTATACTACGAGTGCTCGATAGGAAAGTTGTGTAACCGCCTCAGCTAAGCACTGTCCCTTCATTTCAGAGGTATACAATTTTCAGCTTTGTCTGTATCAAATGTTTTCAACTTTGGTGAAATAAGTGCACCTACCAAGACAGTCAGTGTAACGGCGGCAAGGGAGATAGAGCAGACTGCAATTAGTATTTTACCCCAACCGAAGGTTACGCTTCCTGAGAACTCTAGTGGCGGCACGTAACTGCTCTTTACTTCGTCCATTAACAATGAAGCCTTCCCCATTGTGGAACATTCGTACATTTAGACCGAGACTAGTGAATGTAATGCCGGTGACTAGTGAATGAATGTAATGTAATGTATGAATGTGAAAGTATTTATCAAACTCGTTAAGCAGCGGGCGGCCGTAGCTATCGAAGTACTCAGCGTAATCATCTAAATACATCACAACCCAGTGCTGCCCAGGAAATTGGCAGGGGTCGGTGTTGGCTACGAAGCAGCTCGTTTTATACTGACTGTCAGGAAGGTGATCAATGGGAAAGACTCCAATGAAATTTTGGACGAGAGGAGTTAGTGTGGTTTCAATTTCTAAAGTATGGCGTAATTCTAAATTTCTAAATATTTTCAATTAATTTCTAAATATTGCGTAATTTCTAAATATGGCGTAATCAAAGAAAGGTGTGCGATTATAGTCGATTGAGATTAGATTGTCAAACTCCCCGTATATAATGATTTCAAACCCCTGAGGATAGCTTGTAGCACTCAACGCTTTACTCAGCTCCATCCGTAGAGAGACGTCTCCCTCTCGAATTAACTGCATGGCGCCGGTGTCGGTGTTATCCGGGGTGAGATCAAAGGCAAAGAAAGCGTTACCATCTTTAAAATCTGAGTAACTAATATAGCACCCTTTATCATCCCCTGCCATATCGATAGCTTCAAAAAGAAATACAAAGGGGAAGGTGTACCCCCGAGGTTTAGAGAAATCAATTTTCATGGGTTGTCTAGGAATGTACTCGTCCCCACATTTTAAACTAATTTCGGTGATCGTAATGGTTTCCAGGGTCAGGGAACAGCTGTCAGAGAACCGTTAAATGCCTCCGACTTGACTACCCCAATAATCACCTTTCTAGGCAGTTGGCCAGTGAATATAGAATTTTCGACGATGGTTTGTAAGCCTGCGCTCAGATGTCTAGCCACCACCTTAGTTCGTCGGATGGGGTATTTAGCAGTGTTTCCCTGAGAGGGAATATTTTCAATAGCGAGAGACATAGAGTCCTGGAACTTAACCTTTCTTACGTACCAGCGCATGTCATCAACCTTTACTTTGCTACTTCCCTGAGAACTAAGTCAGAACTCATCGGGATTTCGGTGCAATTCAATAGTCAGTTGACAGTCGCTTAGGAGGTACTTTTCTTGCTTAAACAAATCACAGTGGATCAGTGCCATAAACTCAGCGGACTTTGTTGCCACCCATGTACCCCGAGTACCAGAATCGAACTCGTAGGCGGCAGTCTGTAAATGACCTTCTTTTGCATTGCGAGAATAATTTAGCATAGTTTCAATGTAAGCCTGGTACGCGTCGAATTGTAAATTTCCTTGTCTGAAAGTTTGACTATGCATCGCTGGAAAAAGGTTTTGCCGAAAAGGTTAATGGGAGTCCCTGCATCGCCCTCAATTTTAACCCTAAGATAGAGGTAATTTTTGTTCAGATCAAGCATGTACGAGTCTTTCGGTACGTTGAAACCGTAAGGGCGCGAGTCAGTAATTGGATTTTGAGGACCGATTTCCGCCCAGTACCCGTGCTCTACGGCGACTTGAGTAGGTGGGACAGAGAACAGGTCCAGTTCCGACTTTAACCCAGGGAGAGATCGTGAATCTACTTGCTTAGTCATTGTGTGAACATATCTAAATTTTGTTTCGGTGGTCTACCTCGTCCCTTAACTCCTTTTATGTTGTTAGATCTAGGTCTTTGACCAATACCTTCGCCTTGTTGAATATGCTCACCAGCAGCAGTTAATGTCTCACCAAGAAACTGTTTACCTCTCCATTTCGCAGCTGCTTTTATGTCTTCACCTTGGGTTACGTCTGGTGCTAGGGCTAATGCGTTTTTTGCCGGACTTTTGCCTGCAGATAGACCGACTCGTTTAAGAATAGGAAGTGCTGCTCGAAATAAACCATGGAATATGTTGCCTATCCCTGCGCCTCGTTGGTAAGGAAGGCCTGCATATGTAGGAAGCGCCCCACCAGTTTGAAGTAGGGTCAACTCCCAAGTATCTTGAGTCTCGGGTATGTACTGGCAGCGCATTATCGTCGCCTTCTGAAGTGAAGCTTAACGTAATCTTTTCCGAATGCAAATTGTACAGGTCTTCCCCGCATGCGTTTGTATTGATTTCTACAGTATCGAAGTCTTTGTGAAGGACAGGGACGTAATGTGGATTATGGTACTCCTTATTTACTACCGCCCCATGAGTGCCCTTGGTTGTAACTACTCGAATTAGTGGGACCAGGGCATTCCCTATTACTTGAGGAGCCACCAGGTCGAAGTAAACAAAGAGGGAGTAGAAACCCAGCTTAAGATCTGGTTCGGACTCACCAACGAAAATTGTTTGGTCATCTACTGGATCACCGTCCCTTTGCATTGGGTCGGGGTAATAGCCTAACATCATCCAGAGATTTTTGTTTAACTTAACGGTATTGGGGAAGGTCTTTGGTATTGAAAACATTACCCTGTGCTTATACCCATCGAATCTAAATTTAATTGGTGCTCTCTCCCCTGTGACGGGGTGTTCCATATTGAGTATAGTGAAATTAATTGCATCACATAGGTCGTCCACTGTTTCGTAGTGTCGTTTTGGTAGGAGTTTATCCATTGAGGTCTTGTCAGGAAACTTAAATAAGACGGCCGAGTTAGCAGCAGAAAGGTGACGCCAAGTCACTGGATACATCATTTCCACAAGAGCAACCTCCCACTCACCCTGTAGGTGAGAAAGTACGTTCTCAATGCAGTCTAGAATCGTTCTAATTAGACTAAGATCGCTGCTTTCAATGATAGATTCTCTGACCTTTTTCTTACAGTTACAAAGATGTTTGAGACAGGGAAGATTGCTTTCAAATCGTTTAGCCATTTCGCGTTTTTATTGACTTTGAATGCTATAATCAGATTATGGGCACTTCGCGTTTTTATTGATTTAATGTCGTATGCTGATTTATGTGTATTGACTATACTACTTGATCTCTTTACCCGTTTTTATTGATTTCGGTAAGTATACCCCTGTCCGGTCAAATATGTCTGTTCTAAGGCGGTACTGCTCTGGGGCTTCTTGGTCGAGGTCAATTAATAGATAGCCGTGAGGCATTGATATTGCGTAATTGAAAGATTCCATAAAGTAAGCGGTGTTAATTGGAAACATTTATCGGGCTAGATTCATTGCGGCCAGCTTATCTGCTGGATTTTTCATTAAAACTATGTATTTGCAGTTTATCCTATTCGTTCTTTGCTTATCATAAAATATGTCCTGGGTGATGTGTACGACACTGCAGGACCAGTGATGGCATCCCCGGGTGAACAGCCTAACCAGTTTCGAGTCCTTTTTTATTTCATCCATAAGATTGCCAAGAATTAGTAAAATCGGTTCTGTGTTCCCCTTAAGTTGCTCCAAGTCAGGTAAACCCTCAACAAACTCTGCATTAATTTTTTCGTAGGCCGCCTGCCACTCGGTGAAACACCAAATAACCCTTTTCGGGGGAGGTCGAATCAGTCAATGTGCAGTTTTGACAAGTTTTGCAACGATTATTGTCTTCTCTGCTTTAGTCGGAGCGGAAACCATGCAGGTGAAGGGGTGCTTAAAGTAGAGAAAGTCACAAGGAATACAAGTCATTGAGTTCGCTTTTTGTAAGAAATATTGGTCCGAGTAAGCGCTTTCTATATTTTTATTGACGTCAAGACAAAGCTGAAAATTGTATACCTCTGAAATGAAGGGACAGTGCTCAGCTGAGGCGGTTACACAACTTCCTATCGAGCACTCGTAGTATAGGTCAAGAATTGCGTTAAACTGGGGTGGAGAGTAGTAGACATGTTGGGAGATATGGCGATTACAGTATCCCCCTTGTTTGGAGATCTTTATCGTCCCGTCTGTTTGGTAGTCTAAACGAAGCCGCTCCTGACAACTTCCGGCCCATAACCAAATATTTAAAGAAACACTGACTAGAAAAGCTAGAGTGAGTATGACAGCAAAACCACAATGGAGAATATCCTTGGTTGGGCTCATTTCATATCTTGGTTGGTTCATCTTGGTCTCAGTCATTTCAATGTTGTTTATCAATCGGTATTTACCTATTCATGGTTTTTATGACGTCATTTTACCCCACGCTACCTAAAATTTCATTTTTACTCCCTTGGGACCCTTTTACAAAACGTTTTTCCATACTTGCTATCTGTCGTCCCCAGGGACCGAAAACCAACGCCAAATTATTATCCCCTTGGGACCGTTTCACAAACTTTCTTGTACGCTTGCCATCTGTCATCCCCAGGGACCAAAAACCGAAGCCCGATAATTATTCCCTTGGGACCATTTTGCCAAATTTTTTCTAGGCTTGTTAGATGTTCTCCCTTGGGACTTTTCCAAACTTTTAAAACCCGCTTACCATCTGTCGTCCTTTGGGACACTTGTCACTTTTGATTAATGACCCACCCTGTCGGCGACTTTGATCTTTGTCGCACCTGTCAAATTTGATTGATGACCTGTCACTTTTGATTGATTACCACCGCTATCCGCACCTTTGATCTTTGTACCCTGGGAATTAACAAAAACCTATATAAGGACGCAAAAATCGGGGTCCCCGTCAGTTGGACCCTGTCCGTCGTCGCGAGCGGTCGGTTCTCTCTGCGCTCTCTCTGAGAGCTACGATCTTCCGAATCTGAGTACATATAAACGCGAAAGTTCATATAAACACTAAAGTACATATAAACGACAAAGTTCATAAAAGGAGCAAGGTAATAAAAGCTTTAAATTTTAAGAGGCAGTAAAGTTCATATAAACGGCTAAGACAAAGTACATAAAAGCATAAATTTATTAAAAGAAAGTAAGTATACCCAACAGTGTGACGGCTACCCAACAGTGTGACGGCTATCTAGTTATTCCTGTAAGACCCATCTCGTCATTGTCAACACCATCCGATATCATATCAAAGCCCCTGGGGAGAACAGATGGTATTAACACAACTTTCAAACTAGAAACACAAGGGACATTAAACTTTCAAGGTCATTGACTCCCGAGAGCGGGAGTCGAAACGGGTATACTATACTACTGTGGTGCTTGTTATTTAAGTGGCTCACCTACTACTTGGCCTCAGTTACACTGATAGAGTTGGCTCAGGACATTATCTTCAAGTTGCCGCACGTCAGGAAGGCCATTGGACTAGACGTTAGCGAAGTTGAAATCAGATCAACAGACTTAATGCTGAAGGAAGCATTTATTCCGTCGTATTGGTTTAAAAAGTGAAACTTTCTCTCCGATGCTCCAAGGAATTTTATCCCTCTTCCTGTCTCGAGGAACCTGTGAATATTTTTATTGTAATAAGAGGTTTGCTACTTTGCGGACGATATGTACAGGTTGTTGTTGCCGAATACTTCTTGCTTCTTCCCTGATTCTTGAAAATAGTTACTACTTTCCTGTGGTACAATGCTTAATTGTTTTGATTTGATGAATACTTTATACAAACTTTAAACAGGTCAAATGGGAGAATCCGCAGTTGATGTTTGTTGTGTTTGTTGTATGTTCCACCAGCTTGATTTTTGTATTGAAGCACTGTACGATTCATATTACATTTTTGCATCGACAGCAAGGCGATAATGAACCTGTACGGTTTGTGCACTTTGCCAATGTTATTGTTGTTTTTTAAAAGAGAAACGTCAAACATTGAGTATCTCAAGTACCTAGCTTGAGTAGTGAATTTTCAATTTATTGATGACAACCGCTATTGTATTGAAAAGTATTGTCTGTATTTATAGTCAATTTCATTGCGATTTATGCAGAGGCACCTATGCGAATAATTGAAGCAGGGAAACAAGCATTAAGATATACATATATATCTGTTTTTTGAAACTTCCTGAGCCGACGCCGACGTCAAGCTGTCAAAAACTTCTCTGGATTAAATCGACAGTAGCTTAACTCGAAAACTTTAGAACTTGATTACAACTTGCCAAGGGAAAATTTGAAAAAACAGCATAGCTATTAGCCAAGGGCCAGTTTTATAAAAGTATTGGCAGGTCCCCCATCTGGAGGAGGGTGTACGGCAAACTTAAGTGAACCAAACTGTTCTGAAAACTGGCCATTTTAACGGTGCTGATTAAGATATTAATTTTTGTGTTCAATTGATTCTGTAAATGTAGACAGTGTAAAACCTAGTTCACAAGTTGGGAAATTACACAGCAGTAACAGAGCACCTTAACTTCTGCATAATCAATTTACTGATTGATGGGTGGTTAACGTAATTTGCTAAAATAGGAGAATAATGCTTGACAAGCAATTAATGGAGAAGTACGTGTTTAAGTTGAACGAAAATAGGCTTGCAACCCGTTCTGGTTCCGGTACCATCGGTTCCTACGGAACTGGCCCTAGCACTAATACCTAAACCTATATATGACAGAAACCTGGACTGCGTTTAAACAGTGGAATCCGAAAGTTTACAAAACGGAACCATTATATATTGTCAGGAGGTGCAGAAGAAGTGTAAGGTCTTAAAGTTGAAATTAAGGAGTTAAAATTATCTCGTTACCTCCCTTAACCTACTGCAATTCGACTGTAAATGTCAACTGCTAAATTGAATAAAGGGTTCTAATTGCATTGTATTGTTGATTTATTTATGCAGTGTTTATGATACTTTATTTCACAAAACGTTTTCAATAAGGATTTATTTTAGACTCAAGCTGCGATATTCCAATCTCACTAACATTATAATTCGGCGTTATAAATTTTATCTTGCTCTTTTACGACATTGTTACTTTGTTTGACCTTGAGCCGCTTTTCAAAGAATCTCATACCTCTGCCTCGCAATAACTTGCATTTATCCACAGTAGAGCCAATCAAGACAATGCTGATGTTACACCATTGTTGGAAACCCATTCTTAGAAAATACAGATGCCACAACTCGACAGGTTCTTACTGTAGCAGTTCCAGTTTTATTAAAATCTTTTCAAAATCTGTTCAAAAATCCTTTCCGCGTTGAAAGTTTTCGTTTCGAAAGCATAGTCTACAACTACCGTACACTCAAAACTGTAAGTAATAAATCCGTAAAAGCGAAACTAAGTTCTCGATGCACATATTCTTGTTGCCTCTCCTATGTAGCATTGTGTCCTTAAAACTTTGGGTTATATAGGGCAATAAAACGAAAGGTTTTGAGTTTGAATTTGACAATGGTCTTTGCCTTTTGCAAGTTATGCCATGATATCGGACTGTGTATATAGTTTAGTATTTTTGGAATGGGTTAGGTAGCTGCGATTTGATATAGTTGCGGCATCGCGAGTTCACAAAACAAGGCGAAGTGCGGTTGTTGCAAAACTTTTCCTATAATTGTTAATAAGCCTCTAAGGATGAGCACGATGTGTAGCGCATGCATAGTATGTTGGTAAACTAGGAACAGTTAGGACTATATCCTGGTAATTTGGCTAGGAACGTGTGTCTGATTACTTGTCTTATTACCTGTCGAGTCCGCGAGTCATCAAGTATAATAGCCAATTTCTAGTGATTTACTGTTTCTTTGGAATTAAAAATTGTACAGCAGTGATTGGAATTTAATTTCTGGCTAACTTCTATTAGTTTCAATCTAGGTAATAATTTGTCATCGTTGTACGCTTGAAATACTGTGATCTAACAAAAAATTTAAAACTTTGTCGAGTACCACTTTTTACATCTAAGAGTCTTGAGTCAGAGTTTATTAGAGGGCTTGATTCGACAGCTTGCAAATATTTTTAATGGTAACTAGCATCGCACAGGCAAATAATTACAACAAAATTTGGTTTTCTGTTGGTGTCATCCCCAAAACGCAGACATCTTTCGAGACCCTCCCCACAACGGGGAGGATTTTGGAGAATAGTTTGAATCTGCTAAAACTACCGTAATCCATTGATAGACTCCCCTCTCCCGCTTACGCTTACTTGCACGCATCAAATCCATAGAATTGAAGGCTCTCAATTTAGAAAAGCTTGCTCAAATTTCAGATCATGATCCAGACAGCATTGCTATGATAGGCAATTATCAAATCACTTCCTAAATTTATGTCAAACTCTGAATGGCGAAAAATAAATGCAGTTACACCTTTCGAGACTAGGAATGTTCTTTCAAAGGTCTTTATTCAGCAAGTTATGTAGGTGTTTAGCATCTGAATAAGCATTTTAATTATCTTATTAGTATTTTAATAGTATGTCAATAAATTCTATTAAAACATGCACTGAAACAAATACGTGCTTTAGCATATAAAATCTGTTGTTGTTAGCTATAAAAAATTTTTAAGGTTTTTGAATTGTAAACTACTTTAGGCACGCCGCCAAGCTGAGAAAGCTTGTGGTGCTTTTAAAAATACTGAACACGCATCTGCAATTCGTTTTTCTATCCAGTTCAGTTACATAGAGTTGAGCATAATATGAAAGTTTGTCTTGATCTAACGACAAGCTGCATTGAAAAATTAATTTCAAATCAGTTGTTTAAACCAGTGGATGTACATAACTAACTGCTGAGCAAAACCGATGACAAAATCTTTTCCAGTGTCCCTTTCTTTGCCTTGTGCGCCGGCGACCCCTTCCCCAAACTGTAACCTCTTTTGTCAACCCGCCCCCATTAACGGGATATTTTTGTTATCCCCCACCCTCATACATTAACACGGGGTCCGATTCTGTGGGGTCTACCCCGACCTCGGCGGGGGGTCTACCCCTGACAAAATCCAGAATGTTAAGGGGGTCTGCCCCGAAATTAGCAAAAATTCCAAATTTTTAATGTTTTGACCAAAAATTAAGAAAAAATGGCAATTTTTAGCGCTTTTCAGAAATTTTTTGAAAAAATCGCTTGAATTTGCTAAAAAAGTAACAATTTTCAGTGAAAATCCCTGAGGGGTCTACCCTTTTTTCCTTTCTGGACGAGAAGGTCAGCCCTTTCTTCCTTTTCGCTGAGGGGATCTACCCGTTTTTTGTCGGTCTGGGGCGTCTGCACCCCCCATTCCCCCCCCCATGTTATCCTATGCCCAAACGGGAAAATTTCGCTTACTCTAGTTGAAGTTACCGTTACGCAATGCAAAAAAGAGAAGCCCTCTGGTGTCTTGCTCTTCTTTCTATACTGATAATACATAGTATTATCTTTGCTTTGCTGTTTAGACTGCTCGCTTTTCTTGACCACGAGAATGTCGTTGTCGCGACTAACGGCGTCTTGTCAACTGCTCACCAATCGAAGGCTTGCTCTAAAATTCACATTAAAAGTTGTTCCGGGACGTAAACTCAGCACAGTCTGTGGTCGATTTTCGCCAAAACAACGTCACTACCTACTGTCTCGCAAGAGTGTACTACCCTTCAGCTGGAGACCGCAGTCGACCGCTATACTCACATTTTTCGGTGACACGGCGGTGGTGAAAGGATTTGAAGCCTGCATTGTGGCCTTGCATGACTTTACCGGACTACCGTGGTGGGCAAGCCTGCTGGTAGCGGCCCTTAGCATTAAGCTAGCCCTCCTGTGGCCTGCAATCTGCCTAGAGAAACAGACTCAGCTTGGCCTACAGCTTGCCCCAATTAAGGACAAATTGAGAGAATATGTCACACAGGATGTGCTAAAACGAGTCTCGGCCAAAAAATGGCCCAAAGATGTGCAGGAAAGCGTTTACAATCAGCAGGTATATGTTATACTCGGGCTGTTTGTCGTTATGACAGCTTACTGTTTTCGTTTTCGTAAAGCATTATTCAACATTCGAAGGCAGAATAATGCGTTAACGATGAGAATATCGCAAGTTGGTTTTAAAAAGTCGTTGTTCTTTATTTATTTATTTCCAAATCAGGACCAACTCCACACAACTCTACCTTACTTTACTCAACTGAGAGCATAACTATTTGCTATTTGGTGGAGACAGTTTTGTGAGGTAATAAAAGAGTAAGGGGTTGATGTATCTTAATAACTTAAATTCGATCAACTCCAATTCAGTTTACTTTGGAACGAAATTATATACAAACCGAAGTGTAGAACAGAGATGAAACGAATTGTCTAGAATTGTATTTTAAAGGACAATAAAGAATTTGAAAATAACGAAGAAGAAGAACTAAAGTAAAAGGGTTCCTCCAATGATCATAGTTTGACAAGGCCAAACTGCCGTCCGTTCCTTAATTTAGTTGACGCTGTCTTGACAACAGAACGGCACTGTCAGGTCTGGTGTGCTGGTTGAGCACAATGACCTTATTATTTATTTTTGACAATAATTATATGTTGTTCCTTTTGATCAGTTTGATCCAAATTGATTTCAGTTTGGAAGAACCTGCACAGAGCTCTACACTAAGGCCGGCTACAAGCCTCGTGCGAGCCGACTTGTGTACCTCTTGTCTCAGACTTCAGCCTGGACCTGTTCCACATTGGCTGTTCGAAACATTGCCTTAGATCCTGCCGCCACTACAGGTTGGTTTCGGCATTGAATTAAACCGAACTTTTCTTTAAACTTCCTGTAGGCCTACGGAAGCTGTGGTGGCCGAATGGTGCCAAATGAACTTGGTTTCGGCTGTTTAAGTAACTTCTTTAACTTCCTTTTTCAGATTTACAAACCGAAGGCTTGTTTTGGTTCACAGATTTGACCGTCGCAGATCCTTACTGCCTGTTACCTGCCATCTATATTTTGGCCTTGATGTTTTCACTTCAGGTAATTAATTGAATGTTTAATTGAAGCTTTAAATGGATCTTCCCGTATCCATGCAAGTGCTCGCGTGACCTGGGCGACAGGTTTCATGACAGTGGTGAGGCCCATTCTTCAATTTCATAGATTACTTGGATGTTGAGTTGAGCTTCCAGCGTGAGCTTATGAACTTCACCAGTCTCTTGCTCTCCTCCGTCAAGTTAGCCTAGCGTATGTAGATTCTGGCATTATGTCATACGCATTATGCAATGGATTATGAACTCCTACAACCCGGAGCGTTAAACTCCTGCTGTATAAGTTTTCTCGTCTTCGATGAGTTCAACCAGACTTCTTTGAAGGTGCATTCATAGTCGCGAACGCCTAGAGACAAATCAGATTGTAACATGCCGTTTTAGCCGCTTGAAGTTAGTTGAAACATATTCATCACGAGTCTGCTTGCGACAGGAACTATGAATGCAGCATGAGTATTCGGTTGAGGGCCTCATGTCAGAGGTCCGTGACCGGCCATTAGATGGATCATTAAATGTAGCTCTGAAGCGTGCGGAGTGTGAAATGTTCCACCCACTGTCTACAGTACGACTGCTCAGATATCAAAATCAACAATTGCTTCTGCTATTGCCGATTCTTAAGATCTTATGCAACAAAACACATTAATTCAGCGTCAAGTGAATAAATCGCATACCGCGAATATTAAGTTCGGGGAAAATAAGCCGGTCCAGGCCGGTTCCGGCAGGCCTGAAACGAATGAGCCATGCCCGTCCGGCAAAATCAGGTCGGCTGCTAACACTAGTGAGAAGGCACTCTTGAATGGTTGAGCAAATAACAAAAATCCGTCAGAGGATATTGCACAACTGGAAGATAGAAAATTAAAAGAAACTATGAGAAAGATGGTTTCGATTTGAAGCAGGGGGGGATGGTAAACTACAGTAGGACTTTTACAGGTCTGCGGAGAATAGTGCCCCATTTTGTAGCCCTGCTTGTTAATTTCGAAATTTTCTTTCAGCTCAACTTTCTGCACAGTGCTGAGCTGTTAGCTGGCACATTGCGAGATTCGGTTACACCGTGGATAGTGTTGGAAACCATGGGGAGTCTGTATGAGTGCAGAAGGATTGTAGACGTTGTTCTTCCATCTGCACTGATATTAGCCTATGTTGTTTTGGATGCCCCGGCGGTAAGTTGCTTGACAGAAAATATAAGCATAATAATACGCACTTAAGTTTGCTTTGTTTTTTCTCTTCGTCCAGTGATTGAGGACAACTCTGTCAGAAGGCCGACATCCTTAAATGTATAAATGTATATATTATATAAATTGTGGCAGAAGTTTGAAGTATCGATGTTTCCTAGTCTGTGAAGACAATTTGAGTGTTCAAGATGAGCCGGTCTACAGATTTATTTCTGAGGAATAACAACAGCAATCGGTCCAACCAAAGTGTCTGATTTCAAGATACATTAGTCAGGTCTTGCTTAATCTCTTTTATTATGGCGGAAACGTGCTTACAGGTGCTGAACGTTTCAGCAATTTTACATATCCGTTTCGATTTGTATTCACAACCACGTATTTAGAATAGTTCATTTTTTCTTGTTTCAGATCATTAGAATAGTTCATTTTTTCTTGTTTCAGATCATTTCATACTTTCTAGCCGCTGTTACGACAATCGGACTGGCTCAAAATTTTCTAATAAAATTACCTCTCGTGAAACTAGCTCTGGGCCTGAAGGTTCTTCCAATTGAAGCTAATACAAACGTTTTCGCACTACTGAAGAAAACATTTGTTCCCTGGTTTTTCCACAAACAACGAAATCCTGTCAATTAATTGCAGCTGAAGTTTAAATAAAAACTACTATATATGCGTATTTTGTGTGTAGACAGCCTCCAGGGATAATTAGGGTTAAGACTAAACTTTAAAAAGTGCTCGGAAGAAGAAGAGTGGTCCTGTCTAGAGATGAGCATTTCGGCCCGTCGGCCCGGGCCGGGCCGACCTCTTTTGGTTAGCGGGCCGGGCCGAGAAATTTTTAACTGCGGGCCGGAGCGGGCCGAAACGGGCCGGATCAACTCTTGAAAATGTTACGAAATCACTAAAATTAGCTACACATTTACTGATTCTGGTTATTTATAGGCAAAATTTAATATTTCATAGGAAATTTAGGCTCTCCATTTTGCATTGAAGCTTTTGAAATAATATTGTTAGTAAAATTTTGGAATTTTTCTTTCGGCGGGTCGGGCCGGGCCGAATTTTGGGACGGGCCGGGCCGAATTTTGGAACGGGCCGGGCCACAAAATTTTGCCAGCGGGCCGGACCGGGCCGGGCCAATAAAATTTTGGAGCGGGCCGGGCCGGGCCGGGCCGAAAAAATCCGGCCCGTGCTCATCTCTAGTCCTGTCTCGATTACCCGCCCACCACTCAAAATCCTTAAAACTTGACCAAATGAGCTAAAAATTGGTATGAGCATGTTTTCGACTACGCTGAGTTCGAAAATCGCAAAATTTTTCGATTTCGCGAAAATTGAGTTTGTTTCGATTTCCATGGGGCTTACATCTCTAGCTTATACTTTGCTAAAGAAACGTTGATTCGAAAAACGACTTCAGATTCGTGTTCTACGACCCCGGTGTAAAGTTGGAAGTGTACGAACGACCAGACTTTACGAGTGGGAAACTGTGCACAAGGGTAACGTCGAACCTGGAGGAGATGTAGTTCCAGTCGACCCAACTAACCTAGCCAAAATTACCTAAGTGAAACCTACCGAACGGAGTTTAACCGCCTATGAAGAGCAAAGACTCAAGTGATAAATGAAACTAGCCCAAATTTGCTGAAAAGTACATACTTAAAAAGATCTATCTACCTACCCAAATATACTGAGAAAAAGCCCTACTTACCAAATATACAAATCTAATACAAAAACCTAGGCTAAAGTGACACCATAAAATGGTCCGAAAAGAGACCACATTTATTAGAAAATTATGCTTGACAAAAGGGGCGAACCCCGAAAATGCGTACAAAATTTTGGGTACAGATGCAGTGCAGAAAAGTAAACTTAAGGGGGGGGTCCACCATGAAAAATTTTATAGTCACGGATTTTGCTCATTTTAACACAAAATTTTGTCACAAATGTCCTGCATATCGAGTTTCAATTTCGAGTAGTTTCGTTCAGTACTTAACGAGTAACCGGCTATTAATTGCATGCAATTTGAAAACAGGTGAAAACGGCGGTGCCGCAGCAAATAAAGGCACTTTACACCTGAACTTCCTTGAGAATGGAGCTATATTCGGTTGTATGTTTGATATCTGATGCAAACAAAGAACTTAGGGTAGCTTTTAATGGGAAAACGTTTTTTTATGACTTTATTTAGTGATTTTAGGAAGTAGCACCGACGCTGGAAAGCCTTGACCACGAAAATCATTTAACGGCCGATAACTTGAATTTGGTGCATTTGCGGGCAATGGTCCAAGAAGAAAAAATGTTCCCGACAATGAGAGCTTTCGATTGATATAAAATTTAACGTATTTCGAAAAATTTGAGAAATCGCTATTTTTGAGATTATGGTTGTCAAACCCCCATATTTGACCCCAGCGACCAACTGGATGCACTAACCTGCGCCATTTCTGCCCAAACTTGACCAAAAGTCATCAATAATCGTGCGTAAATACATAGTCTAACATTTTATAGGTCTGCGTTGTCAAAGCTCTAGGTTATTTGCCAAAAAACGGGAATTTCCTAAATTTTGTTAAAAATTGAGATTTCTGCGCCAGAGAAATCTCGAAATCGGACAGAACTAACCAGGATGAATTGGTATCGTTCGAAATGTCTTGTCATAAGCTGTGATTTGTAGGAAGTAGAATTTTTAATTAGGCCTTACAGCTTTCAGAATATTTCATCAAACTTGCTGACCCCCAATTTCAACATTGCAAAACAGTCAACTTTGGCTGCTCGCAAACTTAAAAAATTAATTAAAATTTTTTGAAGGCCTAAATTAAAATTCTGCTTCCTACAAATCACCCTTCGAGATCGTATATATGATATAGGATGGACGTTGAAGTGGTACATTTTGTCGTTGGCGAGATTTCTTTGGCGCACGGAAAAAATCACCACTTTTTCCGTTTCCTATGTTTAACACATACTGACATCAACTTTGAGTTGAAATTACTCGCTAACCGTAAGAGATCCGACCTTCATTTCAAAAACTCGTTAAAATATACCTATCGGACAACAAAATATGTGAAAATGAGCAAAATCGGAGATGGTCGAAAAATCGGCCAAAAATGGACCCCCCCCTTAACTAAACAATACCAGATGAATGAACTGCAGCATATTAAGACAGAATAATTTCAACCAAAACAAAAACGATTACAATAGTTAAACTACAAAGAACTAACCTACTAAAGAAGACCTAAAGTTTCGAGGAAATTTTAAAGAACTTCATAGAAATTTAGAAGTTAAACTAAAGAAAGAGAAACTACTTCAAAAATGGAGAGCGCGAATTATTGTACACTTACAAGGAATAATAAATGACAGTGAAGTGGCTCTACAGGGTCACCCTGGAGCTCACAAGAACTTAAAGCGGTACCCACTTTAAGCTTTAATAAAAAGAATATAAGCACAGCAAATATAGGTCAGGTTGAGGGGAGCGTAAAAATAAACACACGGCCGCACAAGTCAAAGACGAACACAAGACTCAATAAAAGTGAGACGTCTAGACAAGACTGGATTTAGAAGAAGCGTGGAAGAATTTGATTGGATGATTTTAAGACCCCCTTGAAAGACAAGATGCTGGGAGAGGCTTCGAGAGATAATAGACGTTTCAACAGCGCCACCTATTGGCTAGGCTGGCTGACACACATATACGTAATTTACACGTAGGCACATAAAACTCAAGCAAGAGACTTTCACACATAAATTTCAAACAAATTTTTCAATACAAATTTCACACCTTATAAATTACTTTTAAAATAACTTTCCTAACATTATTTCAATCCAAAATAAATTCAAACACACATACATAATATTTTTAGAGGACTGACGTCACGCCGCCTCATTACACCGGAAACCCCTTTTTGCATCTTTTCAGTAAAATCGAAGACAAGGGATTTGTCGGTTTCGCTTTGTCCCCCCTTAGAAATCGAAAAATTTTGCGATATTTGAACTCAGCGTAATCGAAAACATATCCATAAAATTTTTTAGCTCATTTGGTCAAGTTTTAAGGATTTTGAGAGGTTGGGGTAATCGAGATAAGACCCAAGAAGAGGGCTAAACTGTTCGGAAACGTAAAATCGAGGCATTAAGGTTGAAATTGAATAAAAACGAATCTCATCTGTAATCGGCGAACGATCTCTGTCCCAATCTAGTATCTTGCTCTGGCACCAGGTAATAGTGTAATTAATCAGTTAGTATACGAACTGTCCTAAAAACCAGGTATTAATGTCTGCCTTGACAGATTGGCCCAGAAAAGGGTTTTTGCTTAGTCTACAAACAAGGGTACAGCTGTCGCAATCATAGTCTGTTCATTGGTACGTATAGGCACCACTAAGCTGTCCTGAATCGTCTGTTTTCTACGCATTCGAGAATGTGCAAGAGGTTCAGCTTACTACCGTCAGAAAAGCATTACTAACACACACTTAGAGCTTAGAGTAGAGCCTTAACCTTTCTCATTGCTGGAGGACCTCCTCTGAAATTAACTGACTGAAACTGAAACTAAAATGCGCTACTGAAACAACTCTACGATCCAATGAAAGTTTAGGTGGAGTGACTTTAAATAAATTCCCGGGCGGAAATTACAACCACTACTCCCTCACATGAAGCAACTTCAGAAATGAACCCTACAGGACTGATGATGCAGTCCTATCAGGCTTACGTTAGCCAACAGTCTAGTTTATCCTGGTCTTCGTCTGCTGCGGAGTATAGTGTTTTGTCTTATTGCCCATCACAGAGAATTATTGATATTACTAATAATATGGTACTATATATATATATATATATATATATATATATATATATATATATATATATATATATATATATATATATATATCCAGTTACTAGCACATGTTAACTAAACAGGGGGAGAAAACCTGTGGGATGTGCTGAGAGATACGCCTGTGGCACTGCCCAGAAGATAATACAACATGAATGTATGGTATCATGCGAGGAATTAGAAAGAGGGGGCGTACCAGGAGCGCAAACTTGGAAAGTTGCATTCAGCACTTGGTCCATTATGGCGGAGGTTTTTAGTATATAAATGTTATAATGAAACTGATAGTAATTTGCCGGGGTAGTTTAATTTATTTTAACTAATACCAAAAGTATACCATAATAGCGAAAATGATACCAACACTCTTAAGGTGGTGATTCTTTTTGGGCATATATTGTTATTTGGCGGCGTAAATCAAGGTGAAATTTGATGCAGCTTTCCGAAATAAGGTCTTTTAGCGTTCTAATACCCTCCGCGCAATCCCGATTCAAAAATTCAAGATTTCCGGTCAGAATGGTTTTTCCCAAGTTCTGAACGTTTGGCTGCTGCTATACAGTTATGACTATATTCATTTCAAAGATCCCGCTGAGCTTCATATTTTTGCTTTTTAAAGCAACGTTCTAGCTTTTCTTTATCGTGAGATATAGCCGGTTTTCTTGTTTTGGCGTCGAAAACTTGTCATTTTTGCAGAAATCAAATAATCCAACATTTCTTGAACTACTCAAGCCGTAAA
Source organism: Trissonchulus latispiculum (assembly GCA_030248195.1). Taxonomy (NCBI): domain Eukaryota; kingdom Metazoa; phylum Nematoda; class Enoplea; order Enoplida; family Ironidae; genus Trissonchulus; species Trissonchulus latispiculum. Next base: position 5,479 of record JASAND010030600.1, on the reverse strand, counting down.
ATCAAACAAAGGGCGTCGATTTGAAGGTCTCACTGGGACAAATTATCCGACGCATGCTCGTCTTCCAACTGCTATCCTGTAGGCTGCTGTCATAAAAAATGTAGTTTTTGCAAAAACACGACCAATTTTCTTCCAAAGATTGTGGAGCATTCACCATGCAAGCTGGAGGGCTGCTACTTACCAGATGTGTTCTGCACAAATATACCTAGGGACGATTCTTTAGTTGCCCCGATTGCTGCTTTCTAGCTAAAGTAATCGTAAATTTGGAAAAAGTAGGTAAAATACAGGTTACGCACACATTTCAGCTTATGTCTCCATACCGAAGAGCCTGTTCACAATAAATAAGAAAATCCACCCCAGCTGCTTGATGGAGGTATCGAATGATATAACCGATGTCTCACGATAAAATTTACTTGAGTCTGCAAAAAAATTTGGAAAATTATATTTCTAAAATATGTTAAAAATGTTTTAGAAAGGCAACACTAGTTTCATGGTATGCATTGAAAAAGAGAAAATGTCAAGCTGCATTTTGATATAAAAAAGGCTTCTTAATTAACTCCAAGTAGTGAATGAGAATAATAGTGCAAACCTCATGTGACCAAAGGGAATCAACACCTTAAATCTGCAACAAACAGCGTATAGAGAATTAGGTACAGACTTTCTAGGAACTTCATTATGTTTGTGACGCTAAATTTTTCTTCATTTTGGCGCAATCCTAGGCCACTTAATCGCCAGTAAATTCATTCTAAGGACAATTTTCATGAACTAATTGCCGCTATGTATCCGTTGGTATGATTTCAAACACACTTGACTTGAACAGTATGGCTGGGAGTATGGTGACAATTAACCTCTCAAAAGTTTGAAGATGATAAAGAAACTTATTTGTGACTAATGCTTGTATCCTTTTAGCCTGCTCCTCGTTTACCTCATTTTCTTGATGTAAAAAGATTGAAGATGGGTACAAGGATTATCAAACGCAGGCAAACCGAAAGGACATCAAACTGTGTGTAGATAACACAAATGTTAGCTAAAAATGGCCAAAGTTTGTTAGAAGTTTGGAAAGGTTTTCCAAAGTTGCTAACAACTGCTTATTTTCACCTGTAATGGCATTAGAGCTAGATTTGCTAACGCGCAAAATATGCGGCATTGTGAAGTTACAATCTTCGTCTTTTGAGAAAAGCAGAACATAAAAGTTTTATAAGAATCTGATTCACAAGACAACAAAATAGTTCAACATAATGACAAACACCAGATAAAGAGATTAGGATAATATGTTAGAACGGCTCAAAACTCTTTATGTATTTTTGTTTCTCAATTTACTGATTTGTTTTTCAGCAGAAGAATTATGATAACTTTTCTTGACGATGCAGTTTTTTAGTTGCCAATCAATCGATTTATAATAAGCTAATATAATTAGCCGATTAATGAATTAATTGAACAGTGTTGACTTTTATGCTAATGTTACACTACATAGTATTATAGCTGTACATGTATTGTCAAGAATGTTACGGTTGTCACATGACCTTATGCGTTTATGAAGTCTTGGTGAAACCCATACGATTCATGCAGCAACCACACAATCCCTATTTATATGTCAGCAAACACTTACTGGGCTTTGACCTTCGTCTGAAGATTAAAATGCTCTTCATGTGTTAATGCCCCACGTGTAATTAATATTCCTTGATTGGAAATCTGGCCTCCGGGCCGGGGCGCCAGATCCCAGTGATTTGGAACCGGCATTTGGTCTACTATGACGAAGGTTTTTGCCATCAGTAAACTTTTAGAATCTCATTTGTAAGGATATGTAAGGCTTAGGGTGCTGGTAATACCCAACCCAGCCCTCCAAGTAAAATTCAGCCCCCTTCTTCGGTCCCTGGGATAACTTGCCTTCCGGCCAGCAGCATGAAACACCCCATATAAATTTCAATAACTTGAACCAGTTCCTGAGAGCAAGCCTGAATACTGTTGTTCACCGGCCAAGTGAGCCAGCCAACGGCCACCGAAGCAGAAACAGCCGAATACAATTTAACATTGTTAAATATTTTACAAATTTGAAGGCTATTGCCGATCAGTTTAAGGAAAGTAGCAAAAAAGAAAGGAAGTAACAAAATACGTAATGATGATGAAAATTACAAATTACACAGATTCTTGCAGCGCCGGTGCGCAGCAGCGTTCAGTTTAAACTTTTGCGATAGTATACCGCTCTTCCCTTGCATTAAACTCAACAACAAGGTTTACTGATGAACTTTCGTTGTTTCCAAATGAAAAATACCTTTTATACGGAAACTGCTAATTGCAAAAATCTAATAAGGTTTAGTGTCCTTACCAATACCAATAATTGGTAAAACAGTAATTACATATATACAATTTAAAATTTATTAAATAAATAACTAAATTTACATTAAAATAAATAATAAATTTTAAAATAAATTTAAATACATACACATTAGTTGACCCTGTTGCTGAGTTTATTGCAAGGGGGGGACTTCCGCAGAAATAGCATTATACGACATGACATTGCATTGCGAAAAATATTACTGTAATAAAGTAATTATTACGGAAGTATCAAAATACGTAACGATGATGAAAATAATTACAAATATTCTTTCAGCACCGGAGTGCAGCAGCGTTCAGTTCAAATCGTTGCGAAAGTACCGCTTTTCTTGTATTAAACTCAGCAAAGGTTTGCTCATTTGGTCAAATTATGCAGCTTCATTTTCTAGGAAATCAGCAACAATTGTCGTTAGTCACATAAGTCCAAGCTGAAATTGCGAAAGTATTAACTTGTTAAGACCAGTTCACACTAAGCAACTTTGGGGCAACTTAGTTGAAGCAACTTGGTTGCTTCAACCAAGTTGCTCCAAAGTTGCCCAATGTGAATGTAGTGGCAACTAAGAAAAAAGTTGCCACAATCTCGCTTGGGGCGATTTCTTAGCACGTTGATTGGTTGATTCAAACTATAAAAATAGGCGCGCACATATTTCTGCAGTTGATAGGTTGTTGTTTCAACTAGTTGAACCTGCTGTTTATGCAAGTTGCTGCGATTTTTTCAAGTGGCAACTGATATTGCGGCAACGAAGTAGCTTCAAAGTCGCCTAGTGTGAACTGGCCTCTATGCTTTTTGGCTATCATTTGCTGCGCCCTGGCAACAACATTTACGACATGGCCTACCGCTGCGACGTCAGGTTACATGGACTGCTAATTTATTGCTAAACTGTGTCCAGACACCTTTTTCTAAAATGACTGAAGTGTGAGTCAGCGTTATCACATCATCTCCTGTGACCTACCGCAGTAGCGCCGTGTTAAACTTCTAAAGCAGTCCTCGATCGTAATTTTTGGGTCTTTTTTACAGGACCTTAAACCACAATATGACACATAATGATCACTTTTTTGGGAAAATAAAAGCCAAGCAGTCTGAAAGTTGCAATTGCTAGACATAAAAGGGCGCCGCCTATTTATAAGATTCCCTGATTTAAACAAGTTGGCTCTAAAGACCTGCCAATTTTTAGTCGGGTCTTGCAACTTATGTCTGGTTAATCAAAATGTCTGACTCATTATAATTATGTTGGATACTCATGCATAACACTTCTTTTGCTTTTGTTTTTACTTAGCTGTATATTTTTCGGATGCAGGAGGTCTAGTCTAACCCCCGAGCGCTTTTTTCAAAACTTGAAACCAATTTGACTCAAATTTGCATGGATGCACATGGCCATATTTCAAATTAATTGTTAATAAAAATTGCAAAACTTGCAAAACAAATTTTAAGATTTGACCAGGGGCAACCGCAAACCAACTGTGACCTTGCTGAAAAATTGTTAGGGTTGTTTTGTTGTTATTAAAAATCTTGTTATTTTGTGCTCCTCAGCAATTTCAATCTGTGACAGACTGTTCATCAAACTTAACCTCTTTACCTCTACGATTTAGGCTCATTGTCTTTACTGTGCTGATCTAATCTCACTTGAAACATTTTTGTGTAGCAACGTAAATCTTGCCTCAAGCTATCACAAACCTCAAAAATTTTTATATTAATTTTCTATTTAAATCTTTATATGCCTTTTCCTGATAAAACCAAGTTGCTTCAACCAAGTTGCTCAAAAGTACAGCCACGCCGTTATTTTAGGGGAAAAATTTTCTTTAAATTTTCTTTCCATTTTCTTTTTCTTTTTCTTGCGAAAGAAGAAATTTGGACTCTATTTTCTTTTTCTTTAAAGAAGAAAGAGTCATTAGGCTGTCTTAGGTTTCAGCTGTCAGTCAATTTTGCGTAAGCTACCCAGCCTAGTGACCCCTTGCGAAAGGACTCCTGCCTGCTTTAATGTATGTGGTCTATGCTATGAATGCATCTGTTACAAGAGTAACAGCTGTCAATCTCTCTTTGAGACTTACTTTGAGTAAAGCTGAAAGAGACTATGAAACTAAACTAAAAGGAAGCCGCTTTTCTTTGCCATTTTCTTTAAATTAAAGAAAATTGAAGCCAAATTTCTTTTTCTTTTTCTTTATTTAAAGAATTCTTCTCATTTTCTTTCTTTTTCTTTCCCCTAAAATTCCGACGTGGCTGTAGTCCAATGTGAATGTAGTGGCTACTGAGAATAAGTTGCAGCTAAGTTGCCACAATCGCGCTCGGGGCGATTTTTAGCGGCAACTAACCCGTTGATTGATTGATTCAAATTACAAAAGTATGCGCGCAAGAATTCCTGCTTACGATGGTTGCTACTTCAACTAGTTGAATCAACTGTTTGTGCAAGTTGCTGCAACTTTTTCGTGTGGCAAGGCAACTGAAGTTGCGGAGACGATGTTGCTCCAAAGTAGCCTATTGTGAACTGGCCTCAAGCTTTACAAGATCCAAAAATTATCGTTGAACTCCAAAACTTGAGTAAATTACAATCTTCCAAAGTTTGCTGCAAAAATATCCACTAAAGTACCATCTACACATTCTAGTATTTCTAGATTCAGTTTAGCTTAAGTCGAACCCTGCAACAAATACCAAAATCTTTCATTATATAGCGTTTATTTAGCGTCTAAGTCGGGGAGAACAAATATTTAGAATTATTATTTCGAGTTATTGGTTAGCTACTTGAATAGTAAATAACTATTGGAATATTCATTGTACATATTTACCAATTTCGATGTATTAGCTAATAATTCTACATAACATTTGTGCCAATGCTTTGCATTTTCAGTTTCAGCTGCTGAGACATCAGAACTTAGATCAGAATCAAACGCTGCTAGATTATGAGTGACAGGCACAAAACCCAACTCTTGCAAATTTTACATTTGGCAAAAATTTTAGTTCAAGCTTAGGTTTTGAGCCTGGAACCGGCCGGTTCCAAATTCCACCGATTCCGGTTCCGGTTCTAAAAATCCTTCCGGTTCGGTTCCGGTTCCGGTTCCAACCAGTTCTAGTGGAATCGGCAAGGTGTCAAGGTTCTAGTGGAAGTTCTAATTCAAGGAACGAATTTACTGGGTCATCAATCATCAGTCC
>JASAND010030599.1:0-39307 GCA_030248195.1 Trissonchulus latispiculum | reverse complement strand
AAGGAAGAGATTTCATCTAATTCACGTTGGAGAAATTGTGCATTTCGACTTTCTTTGAAACTTGTGAAAAATACTTTTGGCTTATATATGCTTAAAGGATGAAAATTCATATATTTATTTTTTTAACAATGTAAAACCATTTGCATTTTAATCAGAAAACTCCGATAACAAAGTAATTATACTGATACTATTATACTGATACTGAGATATAATAATGAGCTAAGGAATTAAAAGCCGATGTTCTAAACAAGTCCAATTTTGTATATACATATATAGCTGATGTTACCTAAGTTCATAACCAGATTAGCTTTTACAATACGGAATTTGTACAAGAACAGTAATTTTCAGAAAAATTTTAATTTTGTCTGAAGTACAGACAGAATAAAAGTAAACTAAAATGTAATAAATATCTTTTGTTTTCTAAAAATGTAAATGGCATCATTATTTTTTATTATGCGTTTTGAAAATGCTGCAATTTTTCCTAGCGCTCTAGTAAAGTTAAATGAACTTTTTGATTTGATTATGACTAGAAATTATCAGACAAGCCAGATAAAAACTAAACATGTTTCTGACTTATTTTGCCGAAAACTGTAAGAGCAGCTTCTGGTGCTCGCAAAAATTTCGTGGAATCAGTTTCTATCTACTTATTTAGCTTAATTTTGAAAATTCAGCTTAACTAATTAAGAAATTAAATTTTATTTGCCTTGCCTATTAAATGTTCTTTGAAAGTCAACTTGCATTCGATTAAATTATTTATCGAAATTCGTACACAGAATGTAAAAATATAGATGCCGTTTATTCATCGAAAATGTGCTCGAATAATATATAGCATATCCACACCGTGTATAATTAATTTTAAATTTTAAATTTTAATTTTAAAGCTATAATGTAGTGACGTTTAACTATGCTATAAGACAAAAATCTCTTAATAAATTGCAAATTTCATGTTCCTGCATTGAAATAACTATATAAAATATAGTTTAAACGTTATTACAATGTTCTAGTAACTACAAAAAAGCGAAAAATTGTGCAAAAATTGTCCAAAACGTCAGAAAAAAATTTTCGATTTTGGTAGTGTTAAAGAGCTGGTTCCGGTTCCGGTTCCGGTTTTTTAAAGCCAGTTCCGGTTCCGGTTCCGGTTTTTTGCAGTTCCGGTCGATCCCTAATAGCAAGCTTAACAAAAAATCAAAATTTGGTTTTTTGGCTGGAACTTTCGCAACACTAAACCAAATCGATTACTTTGAGGACCCATGGATATACCTTGGGCTAAGCTTTAAACCATCCCAGTTTCATTGCTCTACGATATACCAGGAAGTTGCAGTAATCGAATGTCCGTGATTTTTTATTTGTTAAGGTTTTAACAAATAAAAAATCACCCTTTAACAAAAAACAATCAGTGGCGGATCGGATCCCAGCGAGCAGCTAGCATCGCTTTCTCATCAGTTTTGGATAGAGTGCACTAAATAACGTATTTAGAACCCAAAACCGCTGACGTAGTGTTCCAACTAGGGCAGATGACCACCCTCAAGTCTTAGTGGTAACTGATGGCGCCCGGCAGCGTCCAGGATGAAGTCTGTTGGCTCTAAAATGCCGTTTTAAAGCCTAAAACTTTGGTTTTTCGTGTTTGAGTGATTATAACTTATTTCCAGGCGTTCTGGCAGAGAAACATAGGACTTCGTTTGTTGGTGGGATATGACTCTCCAGAGACAAACTGGACAGTCCGATATAGCTAAAAACATGTCCTAGGGGGTTTTCTCGTGCGCAGAATTCAAATCTGGCATTAGTGTTTAGGTAACTATAGTCTAATACTGACTTCCGGAATCACGTTTACCGTCAGACGGTTCAGGCCCGGCTGGTAACCAGGTTATACTACCAGAAGTGTCAGGCAACCTCAAAAACAACGGCTATAAGGGTTTTCGAGGTCACTGAGCTCGAATGTGGCGTTAGTTTTGCTCTAGCTGCTGTTCTGACATCAGTAACAAAATATTAAAGTGATTTTTTATTTGTTAAAATTTTAACAAATAAAAAATTACCCACCCCAGGACCGCTCACAGATCCGACTGAGAACTTCTATATATAATATGTATCGATAGCGCACAGTCAGGACATGTCGTATGTACCATATGGGTTGCCTAGGGGCTTCCCTTAGTAAATAGTAGCCGAAACTCGAAGTTCGGCCCTGAACGTTTTTGAGGTCACTTTTGGGTACCCTCACTTGGAGGTCTGCCCTGAACGCATGGAAAGAGCCTAGAGGCTCAACCTCGCAGGCTGTAATGTCGAGATGTGTGGCTATCACAGTGAAAAAATTTGGTCGATACGACCTGTCTAGGAGTCAGGGCGGGGTAATCTTTTTTTGTTAAAAAATCCGGTGATCTTTTTTTAAGCTTGCTGTAATTACTAATATTGGGGGCCAAGCCTCGATAGTCAGGCACCGGTCCCGACCGGGACCAATAATTAGCGAATTGCTGAAATTTGTACTAGAATATACTAGAAATTATTGCGAAATGTGAATTTTAAGAAAATTGTGGAAAATTTTCAATTTGGTCCCCCAGTTTCCAGGCTCCTGTAGTGGCGGCCCCGGTGCATCTGTACGTACTAAAATTGTGAAAATGTTTTTGTTCTGACTGAAAAACTATATTTATATCAGGCCCGCACCCAGGATTTTGAAAAGGGGGGGGTCCACGGAAAAATGCAACGGAGGTCTGGGGGGGTCCACGGAAAAATGCAACGAGGGTCTGGGGGGCGGAGTCCCCCAGAAGTTGAAGAATTTCTGCATTTTTGCCCAAAAACAGTACATTGGACGTTTATTTCTTGCATAAAGCGAATTATCGCGCCGACGGCGCGAAAAGTTTCTTAAAATAGCTGTTTTTGCCATAAAAATAGCAAAAACTTTCTATTTTGTCATCTCAAAAGGGGGGGGTCTAGACCCCTTGAACCCCCCCCCCCTGGGTACGGGCCTCACGTATATATATATATACTCCTTTTCGATGTACAACCCTTTAGAGAAACTTACTCTAAAGCTTCTATCACTAGTTTTGGTACGTATGCCAAAATAGGGCTCGAAAATTGACAAGTCATGAGGGTGCGCGGAGCGCCCCTCATAATATGAGCTATAAAGGCACTTTGCGGATTAGGGAAACTGTTAATTAGCCATAACTAATTAACGGTAGGGAGTTGAGACATAAAGTGTACATTTTTGAAATCTCCAGGCCAAGAGCTTTCGAATGATACCAAACTTGTCCGGAAAAAATGAACTTTGAAAAAATCGACTTTTTGATACAACTTTAAAAGTGGGGTTTTTTTTCTCTGTATCGACCAGTTTTATAGGGCGATTTTTGCGCACACCGATTTTTCAAACGGCCCATAGGAAAAATTTTTCTATACTAATTTTTGATTATCTAGGTTATGGTCCAGATCAAGTTTATGTTTGATTTCCGAATTTCGCTCTGGGTCGATTTTTACAGATGGTCAAAAATGGAAAAATCGACGTTTGGAAATTTTTCGAGGTCCCAACACAGAAAATTGTCAAAAAGTCGTCTAAAATAGCATTTTTTGGCCATTTGGTGGTGCGCATATATAGTAAATCGGGGTCGCTGAAAACGATGAGCATACTGCCGAAACCGATGGATGTGACCCTCAGGCCCCATGGCGCCCGTGGTTCCTCGCCCAGGGTCAAAGTTGGGAAAAGTCCGTAAAAACGGCTATTTTCGGCCATTTGGTGGTGCCCATATATAGTAAATCGGGGTCGCTGAACACGATGAGCATACTGCCGAAACCGCCCGAAGTGACCACTGGTCAGCATGGCCCCGTGGCACCTCGCCCAGGGTCAAAGTTAGGGTCAAAGTTTGGAAAAGCCACTAAAACAGCGTTTTTCGGGGTTTTGGTTGGGGGCATATATAGTAAATCGACTACGCTCGTTTCAATGAGCATATTTTCAGAACCGACGGAAGTGACCACTGGTCACTATGGTCTAGGTGGCCTATTGACCAGTGGTCAAACCCCATAAAACAGCGTTTTTCGGGGTTTCGGTTGGGGGCATTTATAGTAAATCGACTACGCTCGTTTCAATGAGCATATTTTCAGAACCGACGGAAGTGACCACTGGTCACTATGGCCTAGGTGGCCTATTGACCAGTGGTCAAACCCCCTAAAACAGCGTTTTTCGGGATTTTGGTTGGGGGCATATATAGTAAATCGACTACGCTCGTTTCAATGAGCATATTTTCAGAACCGACGGAAGTGACCACTGGTCACTATGGTCTAGGTGGCCTATTGACCAGTGGTCAAACCCCATAAAACAGCGTTTTTCGGGATTTTGGTTGGGGGCATATATAGTAAATTGTTTACGCTCGTTTCAATGAGCATATTTTCAGAACCGACGGAAGTGACCACTGGTCACTATGGCCTAGGTGGCCTATTGACCAGTGGTCAAACCCCCTAAAACAGCGTTTTTCGGGATTTTGGTTGGGGGCATATATAGTAAATCGACTACGCTCGTTTCAATGAGCATATTTTCAGAGCCGACGGAAGTGACCACTGGTCACTATGGCCTAGGTGGCCTATTGACCAGTGGTCAAACCCCCTAAAACATCGTTTTTCGGGATTTTGGTTGGGGGCATATATAGTAAATCGACTACGCTCGTTTCAATGAGCATTTTTCAGAACCGACGGAATTGACCAATGGTCACTATGGTCTAGGTGGCCTATTGACCAGTGGTCAAACCCCATAAAACAGCGTTTTTCGGGATTTTAGTTGGGGGCATATATAGTAAGTCGTCTACGCTCGTTTCAATGAGCATATTTTCAGAACCGACGGAAGTGACCACTGGTCACTATGGTCTAGGTGGCCTATTGACCAGTGGTCAAACCCCATAAAACAGCGTTTTTCGGGGTTTCGGTTGGGGGCATTTATGGTAAATCGACCACGCTCGTTTCACTGAGCATATTTTCAGAACCGACGGAAGTGACCACTGGTCACTATGGTCTAGGTGGCCTATTGACCAGTGGTCAAACCCCATAAAACAGCGTTTTTTGGGGTTTTGGTTGGGGGCATATATAGTAAATTGTCTACGCTCGTTTCAATGAGCATATTTTCAGAACCGACGGAAGTGACCACTGGTCACTATGGTCTAGGTGGCCTATTGACCAGTGATCAAACCCCATAAAACAGCGTTTTTCGGGATTTTAGTTGGGGGCATATATAGTAAATCGTCTACGCTCGTTTCAATGAGCATATTTTCAGAACCGACGGAAGTGACCACTGGTCACTATGGTCTAGGTGGCCTATTGACCAGTGGTCAAACCCCATAAAACAGCGTTTTTCGGGGTTTCGGTTGGGGGCATTTATAGTAAATCGACCACGCTCGTTTCACTGAGCATATTTTCAGAACCGACGGAAGTGACCACTGGTCACTATGGTCTAGGTGGCCTATTGACCAGTGGTCAAACCCCATAAAACAGCGTTTTTTGGGGTTTTGGTTGGGGGCATATATAGTAAATTGTCTACACTCGTTTCAATGAGCATATTTTCAGACCCGACAGAAGTAACCACTGGTCACTATGGTCTAGGTGTCCTATTGACCAGTGGTCAAACCCCCGAAGACAGTGGTCATTGTTTGGAATAGAGAATCTTCTGGGAGTAATAAATTGCAGACTACTTCTGCCTAAGAGCAGCGCTCCCAAAAATTGGAAGAAGGACAAGTAGGAAAAATGCTCCTTGCAGTCGCATGTAAGATGCAATATGAGCTATGATGGTCAACATTTAAATATGTCAAGGACAAGATTTAAAACGTCTAATATGAGCCAGCATCTAAATCGGTAAAGGACAAGCTGTAACTGGCTAATATGAGCCGCCACGTTTCTCTTGGGCTCATATTGACGCGAGGATACTAAGTTGAGTTAACTATTTTTCACTTTTCAAATTCGCATGTACACGTAATTGTCATGACATACGTCTGGTCTTGATACAATAAGAAAGTCAAGTGGGTAAGCACACATCAAAGTTTTACACATCAGCTGTGTATTTTATTGTATAAGTGCTGTGTACAGTAAGCCGGTACTGAAGACTTGAAGAATACCGGTTTACTGGAGCTTTATGCATTTGTATCTAGTTTGCAGTGTGTGTCTATGATTTAGAAAACTGGTATATACCAAATGTATATGCCATTTAATTCAGCTTTAAAGGGGAGAACTTTAGCTGCTTAAAGTGTTCACATATATACCTTAAATACGGTGTTTGAGCTAGTGAAATTAGATTCAGACAGGATACCTATAACCAAACATTATTATATATATGAAGCTAATGACATTACGCAAGACGGTGAGGATTTTTTCAGACTTGGGATTGGGAATAAAAGTAAAGAGTCTGTAGGCAAGATGGTAAGAGGTCGTCGTGATGTCAAGCCGTTGAAACCACGGCAGCGAGCGTCAATATGAGCCCAAGAGAAACGTGGCGGCTCATATTAGCCAGTTACAGCTTGTCCTTTACCGATTTAGATGCTGGCTCATATTAGACGTTTTAAATCTTGTCCTTGACATATTTAAATGTTGACCATCATAGCTCATATTGCATTTTACATGCGACTGCAAGGAGCATTTTTTCTACTTGTTTGAAGTTACAAATGTGGGGCTGGTCCCATGGGCGTATCCAGGGGGAGGGTTTTGGGGGTTGAAACCCCCTCCTTTTGGGTTAACTTTTATCAATACTCTATTACAAAAAGCTCAAATTTTTGTCAAAACCCCCTCCTTTTCAGTAAGTTTAAGTTAAAACCCCCTCCTTTTCAAAATCCTGGATACGCCCCTGGCTGGTCCACTGGCTGGCGGATCCAGGATTTAGTGACGGGGGGGTGGTAAAATTTTTCCAGGGGAGGGTCTGGGGGCGGAGCCCTCCAGAAGTTGAAGAAATTTTTTGTTTTTGCAATAAAATCGGTCTTCGGATCTTTAATTCTTCTAATTTTGATGAACTGAAAAAAATTATTAAAATACAACACATTTTTAGTCAAAACTCAAAATATTAATTTTTCCGAAAGATTGGATGCTTTTCAAGTTTTTCTTCTAAATGCAATAAATATGCCGTTTAAACTTAGAAAAATCTCACCGACGGCGCGAAATTTTTTGGATCTTTACCTTTTCCCCTATTTTTCTTCTTAATTTTTCCTATCTTCGAATCGCGACGGGGGTCTCCCCCCCTGGATCCGCCCCTGCCGGTCCCAGCTTGTTAAAGAGCACGGAAAGTAGTTATTCTGTAAGTTTTTGCTAGTTTGATGAAGGAAGAGAAGACTTCAGTTTTAAGAAGCCGTGAGAATGCAAACACCTTAAGGAAACCAGTACGTAGCTAAAGAGATATATATTTAGTGTACAGTGTGCGTTGTGTACAATTTTTTTACTTAGATATATAATTTTGAAGTTGTTTTCTGCCATATTATGCCCATGATTACACCGGCGGCTGTATTGGCTGAAGCCCGTGCTATTGTGACTCGCTTGCATGATCAGGATAAGCAGGCCGATTTCCTGATTTCTCGAGCCAATAATGTCAATGAAAAAATATGCTGCATGAAACAAGTGGGTTCATAAATGTGTATGCTGCAAGCATGCATCAAGCTGATTTTAGTGGAATTTTATTGGGGCTTCATGGTGAAGTACCTGTGGATGGAGGGCTCGTTACGACAATATGTTTCCGAACTTTCTGAAATTATGATTCCGAATTATTTCTTGCGACAAAGTGCCAAAATCGCTAAAAATTACTAATTTCAGGCTTTTTAAGCTAAGATAGGGAAAATTCTATTAAAAAATACGTCGACGTCGGAATATGTTTGAAAATTTAGGGTAAAATGGTGAAATTTTACAATTTTCATGTTATGGTTATGGGATAGGGGGGGGGTCGGAATTTGGGGGGCACTCTCACCGTCCCACCCCACCCCCCCCCAAGCGCAGTGTGGATTTTGTTGTTTCGTACCTTTAAGCCAATTGCTGATGCTGAGTGATGCTTCGTGGTCTTATTTTGCTGTTTGTATATTCTATTTTTAGTATCAAGAAGATGTGCAACATTTGAATCAAGTCTGTCAGCATCGGCCTCGTTCTCAACTGGTTCTCAGTCTTCAGAAAGAGAACAAACAGATCAGGTATAAAAATACACATTCTGTTTTCATTTAGCCAAGACATTGAAGTAACATTCATTCATTCAAAATATGGTGTGACGTTTGAGTTCAGTGTGGTGTACTTCTCTAGGTTGTACCGTTAGGCCGGTATAATGCAAAAAGTAGCGGAGGAAAAACCCAATGGGGGAAATACCCAAATGGGGGGAACCCACCCCTCACAGGTCTCAAAAATTGTCGTAGCGCTATTCTGACACTTCCGGTGTACAAATCAACTCTTTTTGAGCTAGTATAAACCAAAAAACCCGATCTAGGTACCTTTTTTTGAGATTTCATGTACCATTGAAAATGCAGCATCAAACGGACAGGTTGCATAAAGTTTTAACACGTGAACATAGGGCAATTTTTGAAAAATGCAAAAAACGATGTAATTTGATAAAACTTATTAGTCTATCGTGTAGAGAATGGTTTTTTTACGTTCGATTGGCTGTTAAAATACACAATTGTACCTGTCCTGGGTCCTCCAGTACCGAAATGGCACTTTCAGGGTTTTTGGCCCCTAGCTAGCCAGGGAAGCAAAATTATCCAAATCTGACACCATAGGATGATGCGGCGTCCTCGATAGTACCGTGCTATAGTGTCGAATTGTTTCCCAGTTTGGTTGTTAGAAAATTTTTCAAAAAAATTGGGTGGGTTTCCCCCCCCCCCAATGTGGGTTATTTCCCTCCACATTGGCAATGTGCCAGACCAACGGTGCATCGGATCGATCTAATGTTGGCTGTGTGCAAAGAGGAAAACTTGCCATCATTGCAGATATTTGCAAAACTTTTCTAGCCCAACCCAGTCAAAAGTTACATCGGTCCAAACTTGCAAAATTTTAGCATGGTTCGACCAAAAAGCAGGTGTCATTTTCAAAATGTCATAAAATGAGCAGGAGTGAACCAAATGACTTGATCTTTGCACACATAGGTAAGAAAGAGTCGCGCTTTCTGCTGCTATGTTTTGGAGCTCATAGCTCCAACCCTTGGTCCAGGAGGCGGGTGGGTTTTTTCCCCCCAAAAAGAGGGTGGGCCCCCATGGCTATACGTACATATACATAATCCTTTCTTTCTTTATTTTTTTCTTCTTTTGTCTTCCTGTTTCTTTTATCTTCCTTTGTTTTTCTTTCTTAATCTGTGTCACGTGTATTTAGGTTTATATTGGGTTAGTTTGTCCTTGTCTCCGGTCTACTTTAAGCTTAACGTTATTATATGCAAAATTTACATCATAATTACTTATGCCTATGACAGTGTTTTCATTGTGGTGTGTTTTATGTCAGTGTGCTCACGAGTGTGTTCATGAATTTACAATAACGCCCGTTTGCACCAACATCAAGATTATTTCTAGCTTAAGCTAGAGATAATCTTTAAGTTCAAGATTGACTTAGCTGTAGCTTATCTCTAAGTCTGAGTTACAGATTGTCTGCTGCACCAACTAAAATTAGTTCGAGATTATCTCGAGTTAAGGATTAACCAATCAAAGTCTGTTTTCGTGTCATGTGATGAGCCGATTCACCAATCAAGCTACAACCTCTCGTTTGTTTTAAAACGTGAGAATTTGAAATTTGAATGTTATCTGTCGACTACAACATGATGTTTATTTGGGCGACGTCAGCCAGGAATATACTGTGTTTAATCATATTATATCTCCAGTTAAAAGCACTTTTAAATAAGCATTGTTTGAAAAATCAAATACAAAGATATTTGATTAATATATAAAACATATTTATTTGTTTCTGCATATGTATAAAACTAAAATGTTTTTTAAAATATTGGTATAATTTACCATTGTGTATTATTTAATTTACGATTTAAAAGCATCTTGATCAATGTTGGTGAGCTAAAGTATAATAATATTCAAAACTTGTTGTCCAACCAAATAGAATAAATGCTCATCAACGGCTCAAATCCAGGCATCTCTAGTGGAAACCTCGAGATTATATTGACTTAATCCTAGTCGGGGGTAGGATTGAAATATCAGTAGTTGGAGATTAACTCGAGCTCGCGATTATCTCCAGCTTTAGTTGGTGCAATGCTCTGTGAAGATAATCTCCAGTTAATCTTGAGTTAATCTCGAGATAATCTCAAGCTCGAGATTATCTCTTTTGGTGCAATCCAGTGTAAGACTGTTTTTGTGTAGAGCTTTGCTTACAATAAGACTGTTTTTCTGTAGAGCCTTGCAAGAGGAGAATCGTGATCTACGCCTGTCACTGGAGGCCCACCAGGCCACTCTGGAACTGATCATGTGCAAGTATCGGGCTCAGGTCTATCGATTTATCCAGTTGAAAAATCTGGAGGAGTCTGTGGCGGCCAGAATTGATAATTCACCTGCGGTTAGCATATAGAATATACTGTTTTTATCTTTTTCTCATTTGCATATTTCATTTTGTGATTTGGGTATTTTTAGCTCACGCTTTCCTGCTACTAGAGTTTGACTGAATATTTAAGTCAGCAGCCATTGAGTGATAGCTTCAGGTAGCGGTAAGTCGGTAACCCGCTGTATGGAACTTTTTGGGGTTGGTACGTAGGCTTTGCTACATCGCCGATTCAGTCAAAATTCTATAGTTTTTTGGTGGTTGGAACCAAACTAGCAGCGTAGCTAGAAAAAACTTTCGGAGGGGCAAGCCAAAATTGCACAGAAATTTCTACGGCAACTTTCATGAATAAAGCAAAGGAAAATTTCAAGCAAAATCTAGTGCTATTTGAGATATTTTCGTAGCGCCGCGGTCGAAAAATTTTCGAAATATTTATTCGTTAGTCATTAAAATTTTTCTTTTGTCTCGGATTTCGGGGGGCATACCCACCTCGCCCCGCCTCCATGCTGCGCGCCTGTATGGTGCTCGGTATTATGCCTTGATACAATATTGTTTTGTGCTTATTTGTTTATTTTATTATTTCAGGAAAGTGTAATCGAACGACGAGATGTTGGACATCAGTTTGCTGGCGTCTTCAGTGAATGTTTGCGTCTGGGTGAAGAAGAGAGTTGTCGGTAGGTAAAATGGAATAAAAAAGGGTTTTAATTTTTTGGTAGGAGATATGAGTTATGCTAGTACTGTTCTAGTTGAGCTGGCTAAATTGCCGCACACTGATTATCTTTTCTATGGGCTTATTTTCAGAGCTTTTCATCTGGCGGGCTTGGTTAACCTTTGTGTGCTTATGGACAGATTTCGATTTTTTTAATCGGCCATGAATTTGCAATAAAGAAGGAGTTAAAAGGGCTAACGTCGTGGTTTAATTAAAATACAGAACAGTACAAGCCCTAAACATTCTTCGAAGGCGAATGTGTTTTCAAATTATTGGAAAAGTAATGATTTTGGTTTAGGGGGGCAGGAATTATTGGGAAGTTCTAATGGGCAGATATGATAGTCAAGAGTTTATAATAGTGTGAAGCAGTTAAATATGTTAAGAAGAATTTAATTTGATTACATTTTTGACTACAGTTATACCTGCTACATTAAAGTGTGTGTTAGTTTTTTGAACTTCGAGTCCACAATAGGAAGAGTAAGACACTGAACTTTTGCTATTGAATAGCTGCCATTTCGGTAGAAAGGCTTTTTAGCGTGTATCTATACAAATCATTCTGTGAAAACGTGGCGCTTCCAGAAGTTTATGTTCAGAACCCCTGTGATAATCTAAAATCGCACGTAGCAATAACTTTTTTCTACCTCCGCTGGCTATTCTGTTTTCCTCTTGCAGGCTTAGCGAGGAGGTGGCCCGCCTGCGTCTGGAAAATCAGATTCTTCGTGAGGTCCTGAAACTGGCCGATACCAACCATCGTGGTCTCCTCTCCCGACAGTTTGCCAAACAGTTGCGGGACCTGCTGCAAGAGACGGCCAACAGCGGGGAAGATCCCGTCGATGATCAGCCGCCAAACCCCCTGGAAGCCGAGGACAGTTTCAGTACTGTCGACTTCAGTTCGTCACAGGTTGGTACGGTTTGCATGGTCGTGCGGAGTCTCTGTTGTTAAGACAAAGCTTTCTTTTCAAAAATTTCTGGCGAATTTTTCCTCCAAACCCGAGCGTCGCCAAACTATTGAGGCGACACCTGCTTGTATGGGAAAGCTTTGTGGAAATATTATTTCCTTGTTTGCTTTTGCCTTTTTTACCCTTTTTACTTTACCGGTAGCTGAGCTGTCATTTGGCTAGAGTGATTGCTTAAGATTTACGGTTGTACTGTAAATCACTTTGTATGAAACCTCAGTAACAGCTCCAGTTATTTACGAAATATACTGCTAATACAGTATATATAGCTCAAAACAAAGTTAATTTTTTGCGCAGTTCGCAAACTCCACGAACTTCCCAAAGCTAGCGACATTTCGCCAAATTTAGAGAAGTTCCTTCAAACTTTGTTAAAATCTTTGCGAATTTTGCGAAATTATGCGAACTTCGCAAAACTTTATCGAACTTCAAATTAAAATTACTTTAAATTTAGCGAAATGTCGTTATCTTCGCGAACTTAACGAACTTTGCGAACTTCGCAAAAAATAACTGTTTTGAGCTATACTGTAGTCATTCGTTAAAATCTAGGCCTTTTTGGAAAGCAAAGGTCGCCTACCCCTCCTTTTTTTGCTGGTTTTCTTATACTCTAATACGACACTATTATGTCCAAATAATTTCTGTGTTTGCTTGCTATTCTAGGCTTCTTCTGTCATTGAAAGAACTGTGGTGGAGGCAACACCAGCCGGCGGCGCCGAAGCGTCTGGCGATGAAGAAACCGACGACGACGGCCCCTTTAACAGCTCAACCTCCTCCGTACTCCTCTCCGGAAACAACCACAACACTGGCACCATACAGCGTTCCGCTAGCAGCGGCAGTGGTTCGCGTGTAGTGCCACAGAAATCTGGTGCTGCCACCAGTGAAATCTCCACTTCAGGTGGCACTACCACCGTTGCTTCCCCCGATTCGCCGGACTGTAAGACGCCCAGCGCTGAGGCCTGCCCTTCCCTGGTGAGCGGACCGCCAGCTTCTAGTGCTACTGGCAGCGGAGTAGGTGACATTAATGCCAACTCTGTTGTGGTCTCTCCCTCCCCCGCTGCCGTATCCACTTCCACCCCCAGTGGTGGTAGGGTGCCCGCTGGTCGCCGGAGCTTGACCGCTGGTCAAGAGTCTGGTCAACGTCCCACTGCCGGCACTCGACCCCAAACAACCAGTGCCAATAATTCCTCCTCCTACTCCTCCTCTTCCCCGAATACTGCGACGGTTGCCAACAATCTAGGTGGTCGTAGTCGACCACCTGTCACCACTGCAAGTCAGCCTGTACCTGTAGCACCACCTGTTTCCTCCGGTGGAGCTAATAAGCTGCCAGCCGGCGGCCCTTCCAACCGACCCAACTCCAAAGGGCGCCTGTCGGAACCCTTCGTCCCTCCGGGAGGCAAGCGACCCCCGCCTAGCAGCAGTAGTGGTTCTGGAGGTGGTCGGCCCTCCCTACCTGGTGCAGTAGGATTGAACTCTAGCGTCGGTCAGTCACCGGCAACCCCAGCTTCGAGTACTCGAAAAAAGACCCCACCACCGACCTCGACCTCTCGTCCCCCGGGTTCTGCGACTGCTGCTGCTGCTGCAAGCACCGGCTCCAAATCGGCAGCTGCCGCTTCCGTTCCCGTTGCACAGAAACGAGTAACTCCTGTTGGGGGTGCCGCTACCGGCACCACAGTGGCGCAGAACTCCACTTTGTCGCCTGCTGTGACAGGTGGCGGTGGTGGTGGTGGTGGTGCTAGAATTCTGAAGGTGCAATCAGATTGATGTGAACCAATCCCTATTTTTTGCATGGTATCTTAGTGTTTGTAATTTGTGTTGTCTTGTACTTGTGCTTGTGCTTGTTGCTAATACCTATATACTTGTAACACTGGTGAACTGAGCTGTTTTGAAACTTCGCAGTGAGTGGTGGGTTCAGAGCTAAAACTTTGATAGCACTACTCTTGCATTTTGCCTAGGACTTTTCCCAATTTTTTTAGAAACAATGGTTGTTTCCAGCTACTGCAATTAATGTAGAAAGAGGTTTTGGTGCGCAATAAACGCGAAAATATTAAGGTATATATTTTACAGTTTGATGTACTATGGCACTGTGTGTCAAATTGAACTGTGGAAGAATAAAGATA
This sequence comes from Trissonchulus latispiculum, assembly GCA_030248195.1. NCBI lineage: Eukaryota > Metazoa > Nematoda > Enoplea > Enoplida > Ironidae > Trissonchulus > Trissonchulus latispiculum. Next base: position 25,082 of record JASAND010030599.1, on the reverse strand, counting down.
ATTTTATTGACGTTAATACACTTGAATAGCCTATGATTAATGTTCAGATGAATGGTGACTGTTGTATTTGATTGTGTGTATAGAAATACTCCAGCATTAAAACATTGGCTCGACTAAGAAAACGGTCTTTGTCACTATTCGAAGGCCGGAGTAATTGTGGAATTATTATTTACTTAATTAGTTACTAAATTAATGAGTTATTAATTACTGGAATATTCGAATATTTAAGTCATAGAACCATTTAATTCACACTGTTGTTATAGCGTGTTTTTGTTCTTCTATGATTGTGGTTGGTTAATTTTGTGACCTTGTGACATTTTTGAGCTGTTTATAATATATTTATTCTTGACTGAAATTACGTATGTCTGTGACTTGTTGGTAGTAAGCTGTCAGTTTTTGACTTTTGTACACTCTTTGTTTATATTCACATATTGTATGTATATACGTATTGCAAAAAAATGCACTACGGTCGGCCTGATCAAAGCTTGTTTTTTTCCACTGTTTAAATCATTACGCAATTTAATCAATTGCTTATTTGATTTTAATTGTAACAGAGAATGATTCATATTTTGTGGTTGAAGTCTTCTATTTTGGTGGTTTGAATTTTCATTTTTGTAGGTTCCTACCGAAATAAAATTTTGCTTGCTATAGCTTTCGTATTTATTGTTTCTGCGTAATTGATTCAGGGGTTTTAGTCTATGAATAGAAATGATATCAGTTTATACGTTACATAATATTGTGTAGTGGTTTGTTACAACTTAAATTTTATTCTCCGCGCGCCCCTGTAAACGGCTTTAATTGATTAATGGACGTTGAATAGCGGTTTGGAGCAAATTAACTATGTGACCTAGATTTCAGAAAGTATATATTTTTAGTCTGATTTTCACTTCCCTTTTTAGCTTTCGCACTGCCAGAAATCCGGTACCTCGCTTGTGGAAATTATATGCTTTTATACTTGTTTATGGCTTCTGTATAAATACTTATTTTTAAGCTGTACTGTATGTAACTAGTTTTGCAAACGCTAAATTAAAATTAAACCTTAATCTTGATTTTGGTAAACTCTTGTATGTAAATCAGCCTGGTCCCTGCAGTTAGTCTTTGATTAGAAATTTAAACGTTTTCGCTTTCTTTTCAAATCAGAAAATTTTTGCGTTTTTCTTGTGAGCATACAAGAAATACAAGATTTTGTTTGTCAGAAACGAACTTAGTGTTTACTTTGACTGCCTTACATAGTTTGATATACAGTGGATTGCACCAAATAGGATTAGCTCGGTGTTAAGTTAACTTCAAGGTTAACACGGTATTAACCTGTTAACTCTCAGCTAATACGTTGCACCAAATAGGGGTAAGTTAACCTCGGGGTTAACTCCGGGTTAACTTAGTCTTCAGCATGCAAAATTTAACTCTGATTGTCAGCAGGATTAGCTGAGGACTGGCTCAATTTCTAACATTTCCGCCGTCCTTTATCAGAAAATTTCGGTATGGATTGTTCAATCAGACATTTAAGAATACTTCCGTTTTTTTGGAAAAAGATTTTCGCACTATTGTTTCATATGTGACATTTGCGATTTGATCCAATGCTTAAATGATAACCTTGAGCTCAGAGTTAAGGGAAGAAAAGACTTAGCTCGGAGTTAACCGCAAGGTTAAAGTAGTCTTCAGCTAATGTTGACAGATGATGATTGGATACTTTGAGAAAACGAATTTGATTGGCTAACTCTAACCCTGAGCTGAAGCTTAGAGTTTGTTATTCTTGACAAAAAGTTTAACACTCAGCTGAAGCTTAGCTGCAGAATAGTTAGCACCGAGTTAACTTGGTGTTAAGGTAACACCGAGCTAACTTAGCCCGATTTGGTGCAATCGGGCGATAAACTTGTATCATCCGTGTTTTATCTGTACTATATACGACGAATGTTAGCCCTTAATTTTGCAGTCCTAACAAAATGTTATTTCTTCGTTTTCTTCTGTTTCTTTCGATAAGTATTAATTCTATTTGCACAAATAAATATTTATCCTTTGCATTTTTGTGGAGTTGGTCTTTCTATTTTCTCTGAAATCCCAAGCTGTTACTCCTGCATATTTTGTGCATAGCTCTCTCTCTCTCTCGTGTGACTTAGCTTCCTTGTTAATTCCCCCCTTTAGCAGTTAGATTTAGCGGTGGTTCTCACATAGATACTTTCAAATGAAGGGGGTGGTTTCATAATTTCTTTTCGTGAAGGGTTAGGGGGCATCTAATCTTACGTATTTTGGTTTAGTAGTTAGTTGTTAAGGATTGTTTTGGTGATCAAGTTTAGTTTCAAGCTTTTGATTCGTTAGTGGTTGAATTTTCCGCTGCGGCTAAGCTTTCCTCAGACCCCCTTGAGATAAGGACCAAGCACATGTCGGTTTTTTCATGGGCTGTGGCCAATTCGTCTTTCTGTGATCAGTAAATGGGTATCACTGTGGTTAGAAGGAAGCAGATTTTTCTGTTCTGGAGTCGATGAAGGGCTGGCCTTCTAAAAATGTAGTTAACGTTTGAGTTGTCACTCCTGGCTTCGTGCTGTAAATCCGAAAAAAGCACCGGTGACCTCGTGTAGACTGGAGTTCTCTCTGCGATCAACTTTACATTTAGCCTAAATGTTGCTGCTTGGATCTGGTTCTCAGATAATATCTGATTTAGTAAACTTTGAAATCGAGTGAAATTTTTCGCTGAACTTTTGAACTTTTTTCCAATATTAATCTTTATAAGCTATGTTTTTCCTGACTCCAAAGTCTTCCGATGTCAAAGATGGTACAAGTTAGAGGTCTTATCTCGATTACCCCCCACCACTCAAAATCCTCAAAATTTGACCATATGTGCTGAAATTTGGTATGGGTATGTTTTCGACCACGCTGAGTTCAAATATCGCGAAATTTTTTGATTTCGGGAAATTGGATTTTTTTCGATTTCTAAAGGGGGCCAAGGGAAACCGAAACAATTTTGTCTTTGATTTTGCTAAAAAGGTGCATTTTGCGGTTTTCGGAGTCGTAGAACACGAATTTGAAGTCCTTTTTTCGAGTTATCTTTTCGTTAGCTCAGTATAAGCTTACATCTTAAGCTTAAGTCTTTAGCTTTATACTGAGCTAACGAAAAGCTGAATCGAAAAACGGACTTCAGATTTGTGTTCTACGACCCAGAAAACCCCTATATGCATCTTTTCAGCAAAATCGAAGACGAAGAATTTTTCGGTTTCCCTTGGTTTCCCCCTTAGAAATTGAAAATAATCGAATTTTGCGATATTTGAACTCAGCGTGGTCGAAAACATACCCACACCAAATTTTAGCTCATTTGGTCAAGTTTTACGCAATTTGAGTGGTGGGAGGTAATCGAGATAAGACCACCAGGTTAGTTGTCACGTTGACTAGGTAGATTTGTTAGTCCGGAAAGTTTTCGACAGAGTCTGGCCTAGCCTAGCCTCTAACCTCCAGTGGTCTGGGCTTAGAGCTGATGTATGTAGAATTAGCGTTGGAGTTAGAGGTTTTTTATTGATCTCCGAAGTCAGGATTTTGTAGGCAGTTGTTGTCCGAGCTGTTAAACTTTGTGGTTCTTTCGATTCTATTCATACATATGGCCGTCACAGCTATTCGAATTTGACTTATTTTAGCGCACCCTCCCCCAAAGTGGGTCTCCTCTGAATACTTGTTTGTAGGCACGAAAACGTCACAAAGTTTTCTTTGTCTGGAAGAGGTTGTTTGTAATAAAAATTCCTATAAGTTAAAAATGAGAAAATTCCTTCAGTATCTGAGAACTTTAGGATAACAGCCTCCTCACCCCTTTAATATTTTTCTGTCTGCGCCGCTGCTGCCGTCCAATTAGTCTGATCTAAATTTCTGGCGAACACCACTAACATTGTGTCAGTGAAAGTTAGCAGCTTTCGCTGTCGCTCAATCGAACCTGCAAAAAACTTCTTATAGTACTTAGTACTATGTCTATTTTTTCGACTAATTTTTTGATATTTTAGGACTAAATTATGGATTCTGTTTCGGACACCAATTCCGGAAACTTGCCCTTGTCCCGGGTTCGGACCATTATGAAAAGTTCTCCGGATATCGGGTCGCTGAGTCAGGAATCTGTTGTGTTGATGACAAAATCGGCAGTGGGTTTCGGTTTCTTCAGCTTTCCTTGCTTTTAGGGTGAACTGAAAATAGGCATCAGTCAAATTTAATTGCGATGGAATTGCTGTCGCAATTGTGAATTTCTTGACGAAGTTAAATTGGTTGAGCTCTGGTTTCTAGCTAGCCAAGTTTGTCTGCACAATTTGGCAGCATGCTTGCTGCTTTCTTTCGATATTTTTAATACGTTTATTGTATTTCTCATTTAAAGATAGATGTTTAATACCAGATTTATGTGTATATTATATTATATACTTAGTTAAACTTTTTAATGACATGTATGTATGTTGATTTATGTATTTAATTTTATTTTGATTTTAATTAATATTTATATGGTAGATGCTGTGTATATACTTTTCTCCAGGAATTATTCATCCGATCTCTGGCAACCAAGGCCTACTATAGGAGTCAGCATTCGTCCACGAAAGGCGGAAAGTCGAAGGACAGCAAGGAGAAGTCAAAAGTGTTGGCCTATTCGGATCTGGCCGCCTATGTACAGGCCAATGACGTGCTGGAATTCCTTCAAGGTAGGGACTAAGGGGGGCTCTAAAGTCTGACTTTTCGGTTTTCGGTCCTTCCACGGATGCAGTCATCACTTGAGGTGACACTCCTGCCTCTGCGGCTGAAAATCTGGAGATGAGCACCGGCACTCCAAGTCCTGTGATGGAAAGATGGATATAGTGTCCAGGGGCAACCCTTTACCTATCTGGCTATCTTGTCTAAGGGGGAACCATTTGAAATTCTAGAGTTAATTTCCCCTCCTTGAATTTGAATCTTGAATCTTTTTAAATCCAGAGATTAGAATTAAGACTCAAAAATGCTCAGTCTCTCCCCGCCGTACAGTGGAAAATTATTTAAAACGTGTTATGTTTAGCAAGGATTAAGCAATAAATTTTTAAGTCTAGCTTTATTCTTGACCTTAACAGTACTAGAGACTTCATTGTGGTAGGTTTCATCGGCTTATGTAAAGGCTATATTTTTCACTGATATATGTGCAATATTTGAAATGAAATTGTGCTCATATCAGCATATTCTGCTTTCCTTCTATTTTTTGAGTAATTTTTTGTTTCTTTTTTTAGAAATTCTACCCAGAAAACTGACCGTTCGGGAGTGCTATCGTTTAATGGCCCTCAATCCGGATAATGATGATTAGATTTACCCAACCTCCTTCCTCTTAGTTTTTCCGGAGGATATATATATATATATATATATATATATATATATATATATATATATATATATATATATATATATATAATATATATATATATATATATATATATATATATATATATATATAACCGAGAGGACCCTCGATTTTATTGGACGTTTCCCCTTACCTTATCTTATGGGCAGGGATTGGTGATAAATGGTGGATCACTTCAAGGCTCCTCCATTTTCTGCTGGAGTTGAAGGTTGGGTCTTCTCGACCCCGACATAATGAAGTCGTACCTTCTCAATTTGCGGTGTCAGACTTAGATCCTATTTAATGGTTTTTTGTGTATATGTCTTTCTTTGTTTTATTCGCTGACTTTTGGCTGTTCGGTGATTACAATGATATTACTTATCTCGTGTTTGTTAGTCTCAGACATTGGTAATAATTTGGTTTATGGATAATGCCCAAATCCTTCAGTCCCCAATCCAAATCCAAGTTACCTTCATTTCCGACTTATTCTTCCTTTCCTCAGCTCGCAGTTTCGGATTATTATTTGTTCTTTTGGATTTTCAATTTTTGTGGCTGTGCTGTCCTTCGTTTGCAAATACAAGGCCGTTTACGGTTTTGTATTTTGTAGTTGTCATTTGTATTATGTTTTGCATGATTTTTGTATTTTTACTATTGTTAACGCAATGTAAATGAAGTTGTTCTTCAGTAAACAGTCGTTGTTCATTTTAACTGGTTAAGTGTTAAGGCTGGCAATTTTTACAATGCGAGTTCAGTTTAGTGTGTTGTGGATTTTAGTATTTACAGTTTTTGACGGCCGAATGTTGAGTTTGCCTTTAAGGGGGATCGTCTTTGGGTCATTTTTCCGACTTCTCCGATCTCTGATTTTCACAAGTTTTATTGTGTAAATCTTATATTTTAACGAGTTTTTTTAAAAAGTCCTAACTCTTACGGTTGTCGAGTAATTTCACCTCAAGGTTGAGATTCCATGTGTTTCCAGGAAGTTTAAAGCATTGTCATTTTTCGCATGTGCTAAAAAAGTCTCCCGACACGTTGATGAATCTGGACAAATACATTAAAATAACGATAAAATGTTACTTAAAATGTGTACCCTGGAATTAGAATTTTAATTTCGGTTTGCCATTTAAAAGTTTTTAATTCTATATGTAATTTTTAAAGGATTAAAATTTTACTTGATGCTGGAGTCGTGTTAAAATCAGCGAAATCGGAGAAAGTCGAAAAAATGACCCCAAAGGTGGACCCCATTAAGCATGCATCCAAACGAGCCAGCACTAAATTGCGGTTCGTTATCTCCCATCGCATTTTCCTATTTTCTATGGCTGATTCTTATCGAGTGCTGGACAGTGAATAAGCTTTCATTCCTTAAGGTACTGGTTTCCTTTCGGGTATTTTTGACTCATACGGCTTTAATCCTTTACGTAAATGTCTAAAACTTACGAAATAACCTATTTCCGTGCTCTTTAGCATTCTGGGACCAGTCCCGCATTTTTAGGCCAAAAGATAAGAAAGTTTTGGTTTTTGGCCTTAGGCTACCAGTAAGTAGACAAGACACGGGATTGGTTGTTATGGCTGGAAAGAGGACACGAAAATGAACAGTTTTGCTCTTACAACCTTTGCGCTATCTCCAGTCGTTAGGTCAGTATAAGCAAAAAACTGTTTTGAGGGTCAAAAAATGGCCATTTTTGAAGAAATCAGTTTTTTCAAAATTACTGACACATGTTAAGGACAAAGTTGGCTTATTTATATTCAATCGATACAGCTTGCAAATGCCCATTTTATGAATGCCTATTTGCCGGACTTTATTGCTTTAACCAAAAGATTTGCCAGAAAAACGATTTTTGCAAAACTGCGACTATTTTGTTTCGAACATCGATTTCTCAAAAACTACTCGACGGATTCCGGAGATGTTTTCCAGAATCGAAATTCGCACTTCTGTTCCAATTTCTTGGTTTGGGCTAAAACGTATCGAGCAGCAAGAAAACTCAATGTGAAGTTGCGAAATTTCGTATTACTGTGCATTTGGCCGATTTTCTCGACCGTTAAGACCTGCTGAGCCAAATCCAAAAAACGTCCCTCCGCCCATATGTCCTTCATATAGTCGCACATAAAGAACTGTTGGCCGATTCTTCAGTTTTGAGAAATCGATGTTCGAAAAATTTCGGTCGATGTTCAGCCTGTCAGATGTCAGTGTGTTAGCAAATTTTTGCTAATTTTTTGCTAATTTTGCTAGTTTCGTAAGCTCATGTGGTTGTACACATAATGAGCTTTAAAACGATGTATAAAGCTCTTTCCAACTCCCAAAAGTGCGAAAGTTATAGCGTTTCAAAAAATCACCCCAAAAGCACTGCACAAAAGGAAACCAGCACCTTAAGCAGCTACTGGTTGCTAAAGTCTGACCAAAAAATGTAGGGAGCGAAATTGTTTTGTTTATACTGATTTACCGGTACATTTTTGCTGCAGCAATGTATATACATTTTCTGAACCGTCTTGGCATGAACTTTCCTTTAGTTGAAAAAGAAATTTGAAAAAATTAAAATTCATCAAAAGAAGTCGATTTTTCAAGTTTTGAAAGATCAGTACAATGCCACGAACTAGCCGTTTGGTGGAAAATTAGTCTATGTCCCAAACATATTGTATCGCAAACATCAGCTAATTTCGTCAAACGTTGCGATAGTTATTCAATTTTTTCGATTTTCAAAATCCTTTGATCTTTGCCGCTTTTCCAACTGACTGGCTATTACTAGCGACTCGCTCGATGGAAAAAATTTTTCATTAGGATTTTCAGGACCGCCTATGTGTCAGATTTCACATGATCTGTGTGGTTTTTCAAAATTTGAAAGTCGATTTTTTCGAAAAATACCACTTTTTAACCCAAAATTTTGGCAATGCGAATCTAGCAAAAGTGAGTAAAAATAGCTTAATCATAAAGTTTAATTTGAGCTGAATCCAACGATATAAAGTTTTCGTGGCTACGGCTTACATTACGCACGCAACAATTTCCTTATTTCAGCTGATTTTTAACAAGTTGTGCTATGTCGCATTGATTTGCCGCAACCGCCAAAAACCAGCTAAAAAGGGCAATAGTTTAAAAATTCTCTGCGGGGGCAGTAGAAGTCGTAGGCACGCAAACTTTATGTCGTTTGATTCAGCACAGATTAAACTTTCTGATTATGCTATTTTTACTCACTCTTGCTAGATTCGCATTGCTGAAATTTTGGGTCAATCAAAAAGTGGTATTTTTCGAAAAAATAGACTTTTAAATTTTGAAGAACCAAATAGATCACATGTAAGCTGACACATAGGCGGTCCTGAAAATCCAATTGAAAAATTTTTCCATCGAGTGAATAGCGAGTAATAGCAAGTCAAAGTTAAAAAATTGGCAAAGATCAAAGGATTTTGTAAATCGAAAAAATGGAATAACTATCGCAATTTTGGACGAAATTAGCTGATACTGGCGATACAATATGTTTGAGACATGGGCATACCTGAACGGGAGGTCAAATTTCACTGACCCTTGTGGAAGCAAATTTGGGTACCCCTTGTGAGAGCGATTTTTCTTAGGGGTACTTTTGAAAGCTATTTTTAAGCTATTTTAGCCTATTTGTAGCAAAAAACAGCAATTTTTAAGCTAAAACTCGTTTTTGGACGTTTTTTAACTCAAAATAGTAATTTTAAGTGAAAAATTCCGGCGAAGCCGGAAAATTTTTGGAAATTTTAGTCGTAAAACCTATTTTTTGGGCAATTTTCTTACCCCATGTGGCCAATTTTCTTACCCCTTGTGGGAGCAATTTCGCGACCCCTTATGGGCGACTTCGCCGAGGGGGGAAATCCCCCCCCCCTTTCCCCCCCTTGTCCACCTGTGGACATGGGCTAATTTTTCACCAAACGGCTAGTTCTTGGCGTCTACTGATCTTTCAAAACCTAAAAAAATCGGCTTCTTTTGATGAATTTTAATTTTTTTAAATTTCTTTTTCAACCAAAGGAAAGTTTTTGCCATGACGGTTCAGAAAATACATTACTGCAGCAAAAATGTACCGCTAAATCAGTATAAACAAAACAATTTCGCTCCCTACATTTTTTGGTCAGACATTAGTTACTTTAACTGCTCAAATTAATCAAAAAATTTAGATGTTGTTACTTTTCTTTCCTGGCTCTTCGGCCGAAAAGCTATATGCGGGCATGGAGTTGTCCCGCACACTTGTCACAGTTGTCCCGAGTTGTCCAGCACACGTTTTCGACAAGGTAGGTCCACACGTCAGATCATCCGTCAAAAATGAGATTGAAATGTACCACAGCGCTTGGTAGCATAATATAAGGACTCCAGATTCTTCAGTGTAGATCCGACACTGTTAGAAAGCTGTACTCTCGGGAGGTTGGAACCCATTTGCTCCGTTGACCAGACGGATGCCAGGGAACACCTGTTGTGATCAGCATTTGATGGGGTCAATGTCCATCGGATTTCCTACGGAGGTGGTTCCAAAGCCCCAAACCTTTAGATCATTAGACCTCTAGATCACAAGGTTTTACTGCAAATTATTACTTTTGAAAAATATGCAAAAAAATTTGGCTTTCATTTGATTTTGATTTGATTCGAAGCTTTTTTGGATAAATCTTAAAAACGTACTGTTTTTCCGTAAATCGTCGTTTACCAGAAAGTCAGTCGGATATATAGTTTTTCGACACCTGTGCTTACTGAAAATCTCATTTCATGTATGGAAAGTAGAAGCCTGTAGGATGTTCATTTCTTTTCTGTTGAGGTGCTCCTTGTTCAGAATCTTCTAGAATTCCTTTTCAATCTTGCGTGACAGGAAGTTTTTTTTCAGCTATTTTTTCAGAACGAAAATAGCGCGCTAGATTTCCCGATTGGATTGCTTAAGGCTAGAAATTATACTAAAAGGAGTATCCGACTTCAATTATGGAGAGGGGTGCATATGTTTTCAAAAGCTATTTTTGTAGCTACATGCTTGATGCTCTCCGACCATATTATTGGGGGAACGTACTAGAAGCTAAGCTATTAAGGCTAAAGCTTAAGAGGAAATTTTCTGAAGGTATATATGGTGTTATGTTAGCTAGGTTGGGCTAAAGTTAATATAGCTTGGACTTGGGGATTTTTCCCAAGTTGTGAACCGCATTTACTGAATAAGGATGGTATTTTGGTATAGGTGGATTGGATTACCAAAAATTCGATAGAAACTAAAAATTCGTGAATTTTTTAGTGGCGAGCGAAACCAGGGGCCGATGTTATAAAGCGATTTAACCCGGTTAAATCGCTAACCCGTGTTAGAAACCGGGTTATCAACCCTAACCCAATGTTATAAAAATTGGGTTAGCAAAACCCGAGTTTCGCTAATGGGGTTAAAGTTAGGTTTAGGGTTAACCCCAAAAATAATCGGGTTAAATCCCTGCTAGATGATAGCTGGGGCCAATGTTATCAAACTTGGGTTTTCTGAAACCCGGGTTTTGTAGTTTTTGGGGTTAACCCTGAAATTATGGGGTTGAGTTAACCCTGGGGTTAACCCAATGTTATCAAACAATTTGGAAGTTGGGTTACAGAAACCCTATTTTATTGGGGTTAACCCAGAGTTAACCCTGAAATCCATTTTGATTCCTCTATAGTTAACCCAAAATTAACCCCAAAAGTAGTTGTGCTGCTTTGTTTATATTTTTGGAGCTTGAAGTGGAAAGGGTCTCCCGAGCGAAACCCATAAATTACACAGAATAAAACCCGGGTTTCAGACTCAACCCTCCTCATCGAGTAGGGTTGAGATTTGGCCACTTTAACACCAATTTAACCCTAGTTTTTAAACCAGGGTTTCATGATAACACTGGGTCTAAATTTAACCCCAATTTAACCCAAAACCCTGTTATGAAACCCTGGTTTTGAAAACCCAGTTTTAGCCCCAGCTTTGATTCCATCGGGTTTGGGTTGATAACCCATTTTTAACCTGGATTTAGCTTGAAACCCGGGTTTCGGCCTTTGATAACATCGGCCCCTGATTGCATCAGTTAATTGGGTTAAAATCGGGGTTAACTCATAGGATAACCGGGTTAATTTAACCTAACCCGAAAAATGCTTTATAATAGAGGGTTAACCCCAAGGGTTAACCTAACCCAAAAATTTCGGGTTTAACCCCAAAATGGACTTAACCCGGGTTAGCCTTAACCCCATTTTTATAACATCGGCCCCAGAACTAGCCCTGTGTCCTGTGCAGAACAAAGGAGTGGACGTAATAACTTTGTAAACAGTAGGAATCCTATTCAGGATCTAGGAAGAATTTAGGTGGGGCTCAGTTTCCGATTTTTCAAGTTTCGAAGTTGTGGTACCAATTCCGAATTAGCGTTTCAATTTTAGCAGATTCCGTTATCACCTGTGTGGAATTATGACGCTACCGTCTGCTGGGTTGTCCGGAAAGGTCGTCGTAGTCACTGCTTCTACTGCAGGGTAAGGGTAAACAGTAAAGTGGCATTGTTTATTTGAGGAGGAGAGGGCAGAATTGTAATTTTGGCCTAAAACATCACTTTTTGGCATTTGTTTTAAAAAGTTCTTAGAATTGAGTGCATCGATTTGATCATTTCTACCAGCGTATTTTCCATATATATATAGCTAGTAATGGGAAATTCAAAAAGAATTATGAAATGAATTATTAGAAATTATTAGAAATAGATTATGAAATTGCGCAATTTGTTTGCTCCAGTAAGAATTGAGCAAGCAAAACAAAGACATTGTAAAGGAAATGTTATGTTATTGGGTCATACTATACTGGAAAAATTGTAATTCCAAATGGGGATTGAACACAGGACCCTCGGCTTGGCATGCCGACGCTCTGCTATTACAAGCGTGGTAGTGTAGTAATCACTTTCACTCGTATCAATGTTCATGTTTCTTTTATAAAATTATAAAAATAAATAAATAATTAAATAACTAAGTTTATGTTTCTGATTTTTAAGTATCGGTTTGGCCATTGCCAAACGACTGGGTCTGGACGGCGCATCTGTGGTCGTGAGCAGCCGGAAACAGCAGAATGTGGATGAGACGGTGCAGTCGCTGCGGAATTTGGGCGTCAAACAGATTTCCGGAATCAAGTGTCATGTCGGCAGTGCGGCCGACCGACTTTCCCTCATAAATCATGTGCGTATTCGCTTGCCCTTTATCCGGCATATCGTCGGGAACTTTCAAGTTTTCCAGCTTTGAACCTGACTAACTCTGACACTGCTTGATTTCGAACTCTAATGTTTTGTCTTGTCTTTTTATAGTTTCTTTTTTGTTGAAATTTTTTCACTTCCAGAGAAAGGGTCGAACTAATGTAACTACATAGCGGCAGTTTTCGTTATTCATTAAGTAACACTCATTTGTCTTTGAAAGCTTTTATCTTCTTATGTATAAGACATTTTAATCCTTACGTATGTTGTTTCTGTAAAAGTAGCTTAAGGTACATTCTAGTAGATTTATGCTAGGGTTATGAATGGCTCGGAAACGAATACTCTGCATTAGCTTTTACTAGGAAATAGTTTCGTACGTATGTAGGTAAGCTTAGACTTAGCTTTTGCAGATTAGTTAAATCCTAGCGAACATGAGCGTTTGATTTGATAGCTTTGTTGAGGGGTTCTAAAGGGTAGGTATCAATATTTTCCAGTATGGATATAATCCCTGTTTTGACATAAAGTTAGTTGCTACTTAATACATTGCTACATAATATATTTGATGTAAGTTAAGGTTACATTAATTAATCTAAATTGCATATTAAGTGTTTGTTTTAGGCCGTTGAAAAGTTTGGTAAGATTGACATTCTGGTCTCAAATGCGGCAGTGAATCCCTATTTTGGTGATTTTCTTGAGGTATTGTTTTGGCGGATCAAGCTGTGCCCAGAGAATAACACATCGAACATATCCTACATAACATTGTACACTCTTAAAAAGACTCCTGTAGAAATTACAGGAATTCTTGTAGTTCTCTACAAAAGTGCTCCTGTGCGGTCCGTCACTAGCGGAGCTTCCTGTATTTTCCACAAAAGTAACTTTTGTATTTCTTACCGGCCTCTGGAATAGTAAAAATTACAGGGGTTTCCTGTAGAAAATACTAAAGAAACCTGTAGTTCTGTTCGACTTTTTTTTACAATCCTATATCAGATACCAAGCCTGTAGTTTTTACAAGACAAAACCTGTACATTTTACTGGAGCAACCTGTTATTTCAGAGGGGGGGGCAGGTGCAGGCAGGTGCAGTACCTGTTATTTCAAAGAGTTTAGTAGCATACGTAAGAGATTAACATTAACATTAACATGTAGTAGTATACCTACGTAAGAGTCACTGATGGAACCGGGTTACTTATCCTTGACCCGGTGACCCAGTTTTCCAAAAAATTCCAAAATCTTATGAAATGGGTATTTTTGATTTTTTCTAAGTGCTTTCTCTGTGAGCAAGCAGGCCGAAAAGAGTTGACTAAAGCATAATTAGTTTCTGTTTTACGAAGGTGCAAGAAAAGGTACGGTATTTTTTGTGGACTAAATTTTTCCCACATTTCTTTTAATATTTCCCAATTATAAAGTTGGACATTTTCAAACTTTGTGGTAAATTAGGAACACCGGGTTAAATCTCTTGACCTGGAGGGAGACCCAGGGACCTGGTCTAGAAAGTGACCCTAACTGACCCGATGACCTGTGACCCGTTTTAATCACTGGTTAGAGTTGCTTACTGTTATCTGTCATGTACCTTTGATTTTAAACTTTTTCTGAATTATATTTTTCTAAGTAGGTTCCGTTACCTTGGTAAAGTGAATATTGTAATCGAAAGCCAAATCTTGAACTTTGACTTCTGTTTTAGACACCTGAAGATACATGGGATAAGGTAAGTCAATCCAGGTATCCCAACTGACATTATTCAGACTCCAATTTAATCTATTTTTAAATTTTAAATAGACAAACTGTTAAATTTTTAAAAAAAGTGACTAGGTTACGTAACGAAATGCTTTGAGTACTGGTACCGAGTAAAGCTGGCTTTTTCCTACAGGGGGGGGGGGGGGGGGCCCCCCCCCAGAATTTCGTCCCCCCCCCCAGACTTGGGTCGCCCCCCCCCAGAATCGCCCCCCCCCCAGGATTCGGGCCTCCCCCCCCAGAACTCCAAAATGCCCGGAAAAATAGGGTTTTGAGGGTAAATTTTGAAAAATTTTTCCGGCTTCGCCGGATTTTTACCCATTTTTAAGCATTTTTTAGCTATTTTAAGCTCAAATTTAAGTTAAAAATAGTTAATTTTTAGCTTAGCAGCAAAAAATAGCTATTTTTAGGCATTTTTTGAAAAATTTTTCTCCCCCCCCCCCCCAGAAATCTGAGCCCCCCCCCAGACCTGGGGGGGGGGGTTCCCCCCCAGAAATTTTTGCCTAGGAAAAAGCCAGTAAAGTAACAGTTTTGGTAATTGAGTCCATGACTGCTGTTATTGATTGCCAGCATCCTTCAAGTAATTAACAGATTAATTGATTACGATATATCTTACTTAATTAAAAATGAATTTGATTTGTTGTTGTTCCCCTCCAATGTTTTAAATTTTGAATTTATATTATATGTTATGTGCTTGTAATATTGGGTTCTATTTTAGATATTCGACGTCAACGTGAAAGCTGCCTTTCTTCTGTCCAAGCAAGCCATTCCGATTATGGAAAAGCAAGGGTATGCGCGTATATTGCAACAAAAGTACATAATAGAATAAAAGTATGAAACTCTTACACTGCTATGTGTTAAACATGCTTGACATGATCGGTTCGTTAACTTGGGCACCCCCCCTCCAAACTTTCGAGGGGCATTACATTAACAAGGACACTAATTCTTGAGGGGTCCTGTACCGATTTTGGCATAGATTTTACCTGCCCTTGTACCTGCTCCTGAGTTGTGGGGGGGTGGGGCGGAATTAACCAAAAACTCCAAAAGTTTTTATTTCTCAACCAAAATCCAGGTTTAAATTCATAATTTGAAATAATTTTAAGCTGGCTGAGCGATTTTATGGATAAGAAATTTGCAATGTTTTCAATTTTCAGCTAAACTTTGCGTTATTTTATCCATTTTGCCTGAGCCCTTGTACCGAACTTTCAATTTTTGAGCAGTCGCGGACCCTCCCAGAAGCCCCTTGTTAAAGTGTGGGTGGTCCCACCTTGAACTATTTACATGATTTCAAGCAAACGTGTATCTGCTCGTTGATTCGCTAATTAGTTTTAGGCTTACGATAGGTATTTTATTAGTAATTTTACTTAGTTAATTATAACTTTAGTTAGGCTAACGTAATTAAAAATCTGAATCGACAACGTTGTAGCATTTTTCTGCTCTTTCAAATGTATAAAAATTGTTGCAGACTACATTCTTACAAAATTTTCGTTTTATGCAAGAATTTTTATATCATTGGAAAGAGCAGAGAAATGCTACAAAGTTGTCAAATTAGGTTTTGCATGTTTAGTACATAGTAGTGCAAGAGTTTCGTACTTTTATTCTATAAAGAATTCTTGATTGCATGAAGGAATAACAAGGATTACATTGGATACAAATATTACTCATTGAATCCAAAGTATTCAGATCTGCAGGGCTAATGTTATAACAGCGCTAAACCCGGTTTAGAAGTTGCTAACTTGATTTTACTCTCCTATTTTCACCTCATAAATTTAGTTTGCGATAGCAATTAAACTGGGTTTAAATGTTAATAACGTCACCCCAGCAGACAGACTCTCAGGGTCTTTTCGCGCACGAGTTAAAGGAGTAGATTTAATTTTTTATTCCTTTAACCAAGAGTCTTTAACTCTGCAGACTGGGTTGAAATGAGCTGTTTACCTCTTTTAACCCTGTGCGCTAAAAGGATTGAGTTAATCTTAACCCCTTCAACTTGTTTAACTCGCTGCGCGAAAAGGCCCTCAGTTATCGGGAGATCGATCTGTAAAACACAGTTTTCGAACCTATCATTGGGCTTTTTCAAGAGCGTAACTATTTTAACTCGTTTTAACTCCACTCAAGCTTAAGTTTCCCTCTTTCATGAAAAGGATCGAGTTAATTTTAACTCTACTCTACCCTTTCTTGAAAAGGCCCTTTGTAAATCGTTGCGCTGTTGCTAGTAATCGGTCTGTTTAGATGGCTATTGGAAATTTCGCCATGAACTTATTGTTGTTTGGAACCTGAAAAACTAATATCAGTAGTGAGAATCGAACCCGGGACTGTCGGTCTGATAAACAGACACACTAACCACTAAGCCAGATAGTAAGCACTGAATTCTGTCCTTTTTTATTTTTCAGCGGTGGCAGTATTATCTATGTGTCTTCTGTCGGTGGCTACAGTCCATTTCCAGTATGTTTCTCCAGTTTGTTTAGCAATTTCTTTTACTGGTAATGGTTTTCGATGCCCCATAGGTTAACCAATCTAGTGCGGAGAAAGAAACTGAGGGACTGAAAAGAAAAACTTGACGGATTTTTATTGAATTACCGGGTCGGCCGACCGATATCGACAAAACATCTCCCCCCACTCATTCGCCAAAGTTTCTTTCCAAATTTGGAGATTCATAGTTTTTATGATATAGCTTTGGTGTTTGCTGCACAGTCCACTCCACGTTATTGTGAACGGTCTCATTTTGTTAGATACAAAATTATTTTTAATATATAGTTCTTTGCAGGTTATAACCTACTGTGGCCTTGTAATTATGACTGCAGAATATCTCAGCTAAGCGGTTTAGTATATACTGAATAAAAACAGACTTGTGTAAAGGCGTAAACCTCAATGTTTATGGTGAGCATAGGAAACAAAAATCTACATTATATACGGAATTGATTAGAAAATAATCAACTAATTTGTCTCTATTTTCAGTTGATTGGTGCTTACAGTATCAGCAAGACGGCGCTTTTCGGTCTGACCAAAACCATGGCCCTCTCCTGTGCTCCTAAAAATATTCGTGTCAACTGTATTGCCCCGGGTATCATCAAAACTAAATTCAGTCAAGCTGTACGTGTTTGACTTTTAGCTTCGCTTATATAATGTTTTGAAAACTTCGTTTTTTTCTGCAGTTTTTCTTGTTTCTTGTGAGGTGTTTAAGACAAAACGTTTATTCCTAATAGCTTAGCCGTGGCCCTTTTCCTGTTAGAGTTAAAGAGGCAGTAACTCTTTTAACCCTCCAGACTAGTAATAATGAACTGTTTAACTCTCTTAGTCCTGTGCGCGAAAAGGATTAAGTTGATTTTAACTTTGAAAACTCGTTTAACTCGCTGCATAGAAATGACCCAGGGCTCAGTTGGCAGAACGTTCTCTTAGCGTGCAAGAAGTCGTGGATTCGAGTCATGCCGGAGGTCCGAATTTTTCGGGGCCTTCGGTGGTCGTGGTTCATATATGGCTTTCTTCTTTCTTTCTTTTGTACTAAATTAATATTCTTTGTCTCATTTCTGTTCGTGTGAATATAGTTGGTAAAAGTTGATATCAAATTCTATGTAGCTAAGCATGCCTTGACTTACACGCTTGGACAGTCTCTGTGTGGGAAAGGTTTTGCACTTGAACTACTTCTACTGCATTCCTTTTTTCATTTTCATTTTCATCTTGCTATTTTCAGATGTGGGAAAGCCAGTCGGCAGTCGACGAAATGTTGGACAGAATTCCTATGGGACGGTAAAAACAGTTTGTCAGTTTTTTACTTTACGAACAATGGTTCTGTTTCATTCGTTCCGACCCAGCTCATGTATGTCTAAAATAGAGGGGCCTGCATGAACAGAATTTCTGCGGTCCGTGGAAAAACCTGCTCGGCCCGCGGTCTGGCCCAGCCAGTGGGCTTTAGTCGTCGGCCTGTTCGGTCCGGCCCATTTGCCATACTGCTGGCTTCCAGTTGGAATCAATCACTTTTATAGGGGGCTGTCACACGTTTTATTCAGTAGTGGTCTCGTTCTAATTGTCTTGTGGGTTTTCTGCAATAGGTTTTTTTGGAATTCAGCAAACCTTTTCTGGGATGGAATTGGAATTCTTTTTCTATTTATGGGAATAGTAGTCTTGCATTTTTGCAAATTATTTTAGTAGAGTATCGGCAACTTGCGCAGATCCAACATCTTTTAATGCATTTTAATTAAACTAAATTAATTTATTATTAATTAATTTAATTATTTTTAGCCTTGGAACACCGGAAGATTGTGCAGGAACTGTAGCCTTTCTTGCCTCCGATGATTCCGCCTACATTACCGGAGAAACGATCATTATGTCCGGAGGGATGCAAGCCCGATTATGAACTGCTGCTCAAAAAATTTTGGTTAAAAAGTTAATATTTTAAAATATTTTAAATCGTTGTTGTGGTGTTATTGTGATTGAATTCTATGATTTTATATGCAGGAATTAATAAATGATATGCAGTTGTTGAATATTGAAGATTGAAGTTCTTTTTAGGAAAAACTTGAATAGTATCAAATTCAACAAATTAGAATCGCTTACTCCTGCGGAATTCTGATTCTCACACTCCCCGTTAAATTTAACTCATTTAACTAATTCTAACTGAAGAAAAGTATATAACCGCCAAGTTTCAACATGCCAGGTGCGCACCTGGTGAGGTTGGGCAAGGAGACGCATGGGGCTAGAGCGCTCATCCTTGGGTTATATACATGCTAGCAAGAGTACATAATATAAGAGTATGAAACTCTTACACTAGCATGTACAAATCATGCTAGGTATGCTCGGTTCATTAACTCGGGACCCTCAACAACTTGTAAGACAACTACACAACTTTGTAGCATTTTTTCTGCTCTTGCCAATGATATAAAAATTGTTGCACACTACATTCCTGCAAATTTTTGTAGTGTGCAACAATTTTTATATCATTGGAAAGAGCAGAAAAAATGCTACAAAGTTGTCGAATTAGTTTTTTGATTGTACTAAACTAATTGAAGTTATAATTAAAAATAACTAATAAATTACCTACAGTAAGCCGTAGGCTAGTGGGCCAATCAGCGATCAGACGGTGTCCGTTCAAAACGTCTAGAGTCAAAACGTCTAACGTTCATAACGTCTACCGACGAAACGTCTAACGACGAAACGTCTAATTTTTCTAAAATTGTGTCACACGTTCAAAACGTCTAAAATCATTTTTAAAGAAAGCGAATCAGGTTTAGTGTTATTTTGAAGTAAATGTATTTTAAAATCACATTAAGTTAAACTCTACGTCTGGTTTATTGTTTCATTTTAAATTGTGTTTAGTTTCTAAACATTTCTCTAAAGCCAGGGTGTGCAAATGGCTTGAGAATATTTATAAAATTTACAATTTACATTACACTTTTCAATTCCAGAAATTTTAGAACTTATGCTTAAAAGTAATAAGTGATCAGCAATCAGTGAAATCTGTTGCACCATCTTTACTGATTACTGTCAGTAATTAGTCTGTGATGACTAGTCAATGACTGAAGCTAATGCAGAAAATAAGAAGTATATTTGGGACAATGCCAGAACAAATTCAAGATTCGGCAAGACCCTGCCACCCATTCCCAAAGCTGCCTATAGAAAAACTGACACAGACCCAAGTTTAGCTTAGAGGGAAAGTTTAGACGTTTTGAACGTGTGACACAATTTTAGAAAAATTAGACGCTTTGTCAGTAGACGTTTCGTCCGTCGTTAGACGTTTCGTCTGTAGACGTTATGAACGTTAGACGTTTTGACTTTAGACGTTTTGATAGGGAACCGATCAGACACACGCTTATATGAAAGCGTGTAAGTAGTGCAAAGTGGGACCCACCCCCTGAAGTTACGGGGTGGGGGGTCCCGAGTTAATGAACCGAGCATACCTGGCATGATTTGTACATGCTAGTGTAAGAGTTTCATACTCTTAAATTATGTACTCTTGATGCAAGTACTGCAGCCACAGTCAACGTTAAGCACTGACCTACATATGTGTAGATCATTTTGTTCGATTTGAATATGGCTTCTAGTCGATCTAGTAATTCTGCTTCGGATAGTTTTAGCGTGTATTAATTTGAAATAACTGTCTCGGTTGGTGATGGTAAAAAGTTTTTACCATCTTTCCTTACTTTGTTTTTATGGGGGTAGGGTTCTTGATTGAGATTGAGATACCTAATCGCACGAAAAATTGAGAATCTCCTTTTTTCTAGTTTCTTGGGGTTATAACTTTTATCGACATGGGCCTGGTAGATTATAGTTCCTAACGTTCTTAGCATTATTAAGCTTGGAAGCACACAGGGTCGAGTCCTGGGGGCGTATCCCCAGAAAATTTTGAGGGGGTTTATATGTACCTTGAACTGAAATTTTCTGGAGGGGTCTTGTACCTTAAGAATAAATTTGTGAAATTTTCTAAAAAAATCAGCGCTAGTTTTATTAACATTTGCTATTTTTTAAAATTTTGCGGCAAAATCTTGAATTTTCAGAAAAAACTTCAAAATTTTGCCTAATTTTCTCGAAAATTTAAAAATGTTAGCTAAAAAATTCAGGCGAAGCCGGAAACTGTTTAAATTTTTAGTCTAAAAACTACTTTTCTGGGCTATTTTTGCTTATCCCTTTGTCGTTACCCCCAGCCCCCGACTCCCGAGGCAGTAGGGCTTGTACGTTGTCCCAGTTGGGGAGGGGGGCGCGCTCCTCCCCCACAGACCCTAGCCTATGTTTAGGACTTAGGAGTGTTTCTAATGGCAATTAAGCTGAAGACATCATCTGAACAATAACCTCCTCCTCCATACCACTTCGACATAATTTTGGGAATCATGTTATTTGGCAATAACTTAGCTAAGTGTTCGTCAATGATTTTTTTCAGCAGGTCATGATTATTAGTATATTCGTCAACTCTTCGTCGCTGGAGTTTGCTGGCTTTAATTATTTTTCAAGGCTGGAGAAGTCATATTGTTTGAGCACTGTTTTGGTAAATGGTCGATAAATTAGTACCACTACGGTGGGATGGCTGTGTAACTAGTGCAGTACCTTCGGGTTGTGAATCCAGACCTTCAGGGGCAACTTAACCATACCCTACCTACCTAACCCTACCCTAACGCAACAGTGATTTTTAGTTAAAGTTTGACCAAAAATGTAGAAAGCGAAATTGTTTTCTTTATATCTCAAAAGCGCTTCAAGATAGCTACCATAAAGGATATATTTTCTGAACTGAGATCTTCCTTTTCGTTGAAAAATGTTTCTGAAATTTTCCGTGCGATTTCAAAGGGTGCCGCTTTTATATGCACAGAAACATTGGTACATGCTACAACCACGATTTTTTCAGAAGAATTTACTCCTTGTCCGAAAGTCTTACACGCCAATTTTCAACTTTTTTAAAAAGATTTGCGGCCATCGTGAAGAGTGATAGTGCAAATCTGAACCCTGCAAAGTTAAAGGATTGCGATGATATCAGATCTCACTAGAATGGAGTATATAATGTGGACAAGTTTTAAGATTAACGTTTTATGTTAGCTTGGCTTTTATGGCTGTAATAAATGGATTTTATGATGGGAAGTAGATTGACAACTATTAGCTGGCAAAGCTCAAAATAAATTATTGCATCGAGTCTCTAACAGTTGAACATATGGAAATATATGGAATCTTTGGTAGCTGATGCTCTGGTTAGCTTCCTGATTAAAAACAATTTTATTTCTAAGAATCAACACGGCTTTTTATCGAAGCGATCTACTGTAACCCAACTTTTGCAATGTTTAAATGATTGGAGCAGGGCTATAGATAAGGGATATTGCATTGATGTCATCTATATGGATGTTGCAAAAGCATTTGACAGTGTGTCTCATGTGAAGTTACTTGAGATACTACGAGCCTTGGGTGTTCCCCTAAATTTGGTTTCTTGGTTGAGTGACTACTTAAGTGAAAGGTCACAGTATGTTGCCGTAGAAGGGTCTAAATCAGGCCTTCGGGATGTTACCTCTGGAGTACCACAAGGTAGTATTCTAGGCCCTATCCTGTTTCTTGTTTATATTAATGACTTAGAAACTGTTGTAGAGGGATCTTGCCTCAAACTATATGCTGACGATTCTAAACTATATTTGAGTTTTGATTTCCCTGCTTCATGTATTTTATTACAAAATGATTTAAATAGCATATCAGTATGGTTTAAGAAGATGCAATTATCTGTTGCAGTAACTAAATGTTATACACTTCATATTGGCAGTAGAAATCCACGAGTTGATTATGTGTTAAATAATCAGTTTCTGGAATCGGTACCTTTTATGCGTGATTTGGGTGTAACCATACAAGAAGACTTGAAGTTTAATAGGCACTGTTTGGACATATCATCCGCTGCTTTGAAAAAGGTTAACTTGATTTTTCGCAGTTTCGTTACGAGGGAGTCTAAATTTTTAATTCGTTTATACAACGCCTATGTTAGATCTGCTTTAGAATCTGCTTCGGAAGTGTGGTCTCCTTACCTAGTTCGGGACATAAACATTATAGAAAACGTTCAACGCAAGTTTACGAAACGGTTGCCCGGTATGTCTGGCTTATCTTACAAACAACGGCTAGATAAACTTAATTTGCAAAGTCTGGAAGAAAGGCGCCTTTGTAAAGATTTATGTTTTGTCTATAAAATTGTATATGGCATGGTAGATTTAGAATTTAACGAGTTTTTTGGTTTGTCTCCCTACAACTCAACACGTGGTCACCAGTTTAAATTATTCAGGGATCGAAGTCGATTAGAAATTCGAGTTAATTTTTTCACTAACCGAATAGTTCCAATTTGGAATAGTCTATCGTCAGAGGTTGTTTCAGCAGCTTCTCTAACATCTTTCAAAAAACACCTAGCTAGTGTAGACTTGACGCGTTTTTGAGGGGCTCTGCGTTAGTGACCGAGTAGTCGGCCCTGCATTGTCTCGCCAGAACCAAATTATGTTATCACTGTTCCTTTGCTCTAATTTTGCTTATTGTATTCTTTTCATGATTTATACTAATTGTTCTTTGTTCTTTTGGATCATCTAACATTTGTATACTCTGGCAATTAAATACATACATACATACAACAGTTCCCTATCACTTGAGTTGGAAATTGGACTTTATGACAGAAACTGCTTCTTGACAAATTAGAAAATTGCAGTAAAGTTGATTTGATAGGTCTGCTGACGTTAGCACTCATCCCTGTAATAATGAAACCATTGCGCAGTAAAGCACTAATTATCCATTAGTTATATTGGGTAAACATCAACTGGATCTCTGACTTTACAAAACTGGGATTGAGGTACAGTTCCTGTTTGTGATGGGTCTGTTTTGCGGGGGGATGCCTTCCAATAGACAAAAAAAGTGAGCATCCGCAATTGCGTACTGGGTGGGTACTCATTTGCGGGAGGTCCACTAGGTAGGCGATTGCGGGGGGTGGGTCGGTAGCACGCAGAGCATGACTCAGCTGCTGATAACATAGAGCCTGCCAGCTGTCACACTCTTATCTATTACGTACTCTTCATATTAGACATGTGTTGGAGGAGAATTTAGAAGATGAATTTTTTAGCGGATGGTTTTCCCGGTTTTTGCCCAAATTTTACCCAGAAAGCGGAAAACACCTGGTGTGAGGTGAGGTGTGCCACAATTTATCGCTTTGACAGTTTGGGTTGCTGTCTTCGAATTCAACCGTGTAGAGTCTGTCCTGTCCTACAGTAAGGCTTTTACCTAGTGAAAGATACATCTAGGAACTCGAGTAGAGGACATGCTACTACGGTAGGTAAGTTTGGTAAAATTCATGTCTCATGCCCTGCAGAAATCGATGAGTGACAATCTAATGCAACCATGCAGAAAGCATCAAAAGATTGAATAGTTGGTGATTCTCCTGTCTCGAACAAAAATCTGGTAGTTATGACACAATTTACAGATGACTGTTACCAGTTGATATGCATCAACATATAACTGTCTCAGAAGTAGAAGTTCCTGCGGTAATTGACCATGTCTTTGAGATTGCATATTGCTGAAAGAACGGTCACTCCCCGGAGTCCAGAAATATTGTCCTATGAACACAGGTGGAATTCTCTCATCTGGGTTTGTCTCAATGGTGATTTGTCTCTGGTTCACCTACGTCATCAGTGAAAGGGAATCGGGGAAACGTATGCCAACGGCGAAGTTCGAGTCCATCTTCACATAAAGGGAATTTGGCTCAAAGCCAACGCCCGACATGGGCATCTTGCCGCTGGCTCAAGGTACGTTCAGGTCAACTCTGGGGTTGGTTAAGGGCCGGTTCACCACTAGGCAATCTGAACACCATCTACTTGCGAGAAACTTAGGGGCAACGTGGCAATATCCCCAGCAATGCCCTCGTTTACCCTGCATTTCCCTGGATTGCTGGCAATATGGCAGGAAGTATAAAATTTTCGTCCAGCGGCAATCAGTACGCCGCGCTATTTGCGTGGTTTAATTGTCACATAGCTAGCTCACTCTCCTATCCGACATCCACCGATTGATGGAAATATTGCTGGCAATTTTTTTACACTGTTCGCACTAGTAATAAATGGACAATCTGCTGACAATCATATTGCCGGTGTCGCATGCCAAGATTTCACCCATGCCAAACTTTCCCCCTCTAATGTTGGCCTAAAAAGTAGAATTCTAGCATGTCAAATTTTCCACGTCTAATATTAGGCTAAAGAGGGAAAAATTCTAGCACGCCAAATTTTCTGCATACAATTTGCCTAAACGATGAGTTTACTTTACTGTCCACCCCTATACTAACTTACCAGTGGCGAGAGAGAGAGAAGGCGAGCACAGTTCCGCTACTGTCAAACTTTATTAATATTAGTTTACAAACGGACGATTTAACAAATCAAGAACAGGGGTTGTCTTTCCCCAATGAAAGTTAATAATGTAATTAGTGTT
>JASAND010030597.1:0-12784 GCA_030248195.1 Trissonchulus latispiculum | reverse complement strand
TGTACTTCGTTCAGTTACGTATTGCTCTGAACAAACCTGTGCCTAAAACTAATTTTCACGGTAGTGACAGCGAAGTTACTATAAAAACTGGTTTGTCCACCCATTGCATTTACTATAAAAATAAAATTTGTGCCATTTGATCGCATGCGCTTACGTATATTTCGAAAGCTTGTGTCGGCTTATTTTCTCAATGTCTAAATATTTTGTCAGCAAACAGCTACAGCTTAACTTTGAATAATAGGCGTACCTGATGAGCGCGAAAATATTCCCCTGAAAATTTTGGCTGGAAGAAACTTAGGTGTAATTGGCCAAAAAAATGTAAGGGCAGGTGGTTTGCCCTGATGGGGTGGAGTGCAGGCTAAATTCTATTACCGGTTGCAAAGTAAGGAAAATTCCGTGCATTTCCGTTACCAGGCAATTGCAGTTTAGTGACTGGAAGCTTTTTCTCCAAATCCGCTGAATTTGGAACTTAAATTAACCAATTAAAGTGATATCTGCTCATACTTAATACTGAACTGATCTTAACGAACTCAGAACGAGCGCCTTTTAAACTTTTTGCTGTGTCTTTTCAAGTGATGGCGAGCTAGCGCACAACATTACCATAAACGCAAAACTTTAATTAAGCTTCAAATTGAAAGTGGGGAAACTTGCTTTAAGCTTTTGCTGTACCTTTAAGGTAGCACTTGCATTATCGGAATTATTGATCTAAGATTTGGACAGATTTGGACAAACGGCCATCATAATCCAGTTGCTCTTGTGACAGCACTAACAAAGCGAAACAAACTCGTTTTCTATAATCCTTGGGTGAATTATAAACGGATTTCCTTAATCGCACACTTAACGCAGAGTGTCAAATCTCGGATCCAGATTTCGAGCATTAGAAGTGTGCGGACTTTGTGCAATAAGGTCCTGACATCTTAATAATGACATGACGTAAAGTAGATTTATATCCAGTATTTGCAGGAGCTCAGTCAATTTATCTCTGTAGTCGAAAGGCATAAGAACATATCTGGCCGTCCACGACAGAACCTTAATCTCTGAGCTAAGTTTGGGACAGTCGTGATCCTGGGTGTATCCTATGAACCCTGCATTGCATATCCCGACTTCATTTCATATCCAACGGTAGACCGTCCGGAAGCACCGTTCGACTAAATTGATTCTCCAATGTCTCTTTGGACACTTGTCGTTTTAGTAGCACTGCTGAGCAACGCAGCTAGAACTGCTCCTCAGACTCAGTGCGCTAATGACATCGTGAGTCGAATTAAATTCGAAGGATCGAGATTTGTGGCGTTCCCTCGATTTCAAGCGATCCTGCCGTCGAAGGCCGTCCTAAAACAGTTGTTGCTGGAGCTTAGCAGTCGAAGACTCATTTGCTGAAACAGATTCAAATATTTTTTGAAAGTTGGTGTGGAAATTCATCATCCCAATGGAAATTAAAACGTTTGTGATAATCAATCATTAAGTCTAAAATTTACGTTCGTGGTTAATGTAAAGAACTGAGGGCAGATGTCTGGCTGACTACGGTTGTCCATAAATTGTAGCTCTGAAAAGAAATTTCTGCACTTACTATTAATTCGTCATGCGTTCTGTAGTAGTGGCCAATTCAGCTTCGTTACTTTACTTATGTCCATTTTTGTTGCTGACTTCTTGTCTCGCGTTTTTATTTAACCCGGTTTTTGTAACATGCTATATTTGAGTTGGTTCTATCACAAACCCGGGATAAAACGAACGGAATTAAGTTCGCCAAAACTTGACAATCCTTGCATAACAGGGTTGACTCCTTAACCCGGCTCAACGAGAGCGGTTCTGAATGTACAAATATAGGCAAGCATTTCAAGCAGCCTACAACTGAAAATAATAAAGTTGAAAAAATGATACAGCTGAAAACGGATTAAACCTTGTTTCGCCTGCTTCACGCAATCTACCCATGAAAACAGGTTCACCCCGTTTAAATCTGGGTTTACGTAACCCAACCATAAAACGTTGGATTGGACTGGGTTTACCCCTAGGTTAGACCAACGATGAAATTTTGAAGTCAAACACAAAATTTGGGGAACCCAGGTTAGGCTAAAGCTCGATTTTAAGGACTGGCCTCTGGAGAGCTGATGTCGTTTGTGGGATTGGTTACGTTCACCACAATTGTATTGTATTTGTTGTTGTATATCTGTGTAAAATATCAAATTGAACTATTGAATATTTTCTGGTTAATTCAAAAGCTGTATACAAGTTGTGAAGTTTGACTCTACAGTTATTAGTAAAACTGTATGGATCATTAAATAAAATGAGCTGAGTAAATTAAAACTGATTGAGACTAAGATCACAGGTAATTTATATTATATTTATTAGAATTACAATTTATATTATATTATAACTTATATTTGGTGTACAATGCCATTACAATAAGACCCTACTCAACTAGAAAACTGTTCTAGACAACACAAATTTACTGTCAAAATCACAAACTGAGCCAGAAAACACTCACAGATAATTTCCAAGGAACTTCACAAAACAGACAATTCGAGGCGCCAGATACCGCAAAACTTACGAAACTTTACCTAATATGACAAAATCCCAAAAATCGGTCGACACCCGCAGACAAACCCCCGACCGTTCACCACTACACGTTACTCCCAACAGACTGCCAAGCGTGAACTACTTGACGAATTAAGGAACCAATGAAATTGGACAGAACATCGAAAAACGCATGCCGGCAGATCAACAAACGCATTGGTTTAAAACATATTCTTGCAGTAGTGCTCTTATTTGTCAAAGTGCATAGAGCACGCCCTAAATCGGTCGAGGAACTGGTATATAATCAGCAGCCAAATCTATGCGATAGCCACTAATGTGCAGAGAGCATCAGTGACATCGAAGTTACGTGCTCTTATCTGCTGGCTCCCTGGTGTTGTTCTACTTTGCACGCCAAACTGCAGTTCGGGAGGTCCGTGGTTGGATTCCCGGCGGAGCCAAATCTTTACAGCAGTCTGCCAGAAGAACCTGGAATCCAGCCCCTGTTTCTTGTCGTGTGTACCTGTCTTGGTGAGGCTAGACTGGCTGTTTCCCTGTGTTCAGTCCTTGTGCGGCTCGGGGCGAGCCTCTTGTAAGTGAGGGAGAGATGTACAGAGAGCACCAATGATATAGCAGTTATGTGCTCTTCTCTCCTGGCTCCGTGGTGTAGTGGTTGCACGCCTAACTGCAGTTCGGGAGGTCCGTGGTTGGATTCCCGGCGGAGCCAAATCTTTACAGCAGTCTGCCAGAAGAACCTGGAATCCAGCTTTATTGTAGTTATGTTGAAGTACTTTTGAGATATAAAGAAAACAATTTCGCTTTCTACATATTTTGGTCAGCCTTTAGTAGTATTTTATTAATTTAAAAATGGCGTCACCAACAGCCGTGTTCAGAACGCAAATATTGGGGATGGGGAAGTCACCAAAACCGAAAACCACTGAAAACTCTATTTTGTTGCTCGGTATTATTAGGTTTTCCAACCCTATCTGCAAGTACAAACATAGTCCAATTTAGAATGGAACAACTTCTACCCTATTAAATTTCTTGGGCACGTTAGCCTACTCGTAGTATTTGGTCGGCACGGCACTCATCATTACCTACAAATTACATTTTGATCACCAAATTAGTAAGCATGCAGTTAGCGAAGCAATTTCATTTTCAGTAAGGAACCTCGTCCAAATTCAACGCGTATGTTACAACCGTATAATTTCTACCGTATATACGGTTTCATAAAGCATCTACGCTTTTAAATGAAGCAGTTTTTGTAGCTGGTCTCTAGACTACGCTCACGAGTACGCATATGTAGTGCGGTAAGAAGCACAAGCAAAACAAAGCTGGCTTGGCTGCAGCCCTTTGAAAAGATTTTGAAAAAGTTGAAAAACATGAATACAACCTACGGTTGGTATAAACGTTTTATTATACGCTTTTAAACAAACTACGGTAGTAATATACGCTTTGGATTTGGACGAGGTTCCTAATCCCTTGAACAGACGGATTTCCTTAATCGCACACTTGACGAAGAGTGTCAAATCTCCAGTTCAGCTTTCAATTAAGCGTATTCAAAAGCAGTAAGGTTCTGACATCTCGTTAATGACACTTAAATTCTATTCTGCGGGTATTTGAAGGGGGTTAGTGTTAATCCCATGTCTTTATGATGAAATGAATTAGAACAGACTTAGAGAATTCACTGCACCAAAAAAGTTTGAGAATAGCAGCGGAATAGCAGAAGGCTAAGTCCGATCTTTGAATGGGAATCAATAGTTAACCTTCTGCTACTATTCTTAAACTTTGTTGGTGCAGTCCAGGGCAAATCTCAGAACTAAAGATCGGCTCAGCATGTGACAAATGTAAGCTTGAATGTTCTAATCCAACTTATTCAACACTTATTCCAAATCCAATTCTTGTCGGAAAAGGACTGTTCGTTCTGTTAGGACGTACTGTTCGACTAATTTGATGTCTCAAGGAGTAATAGATCGTATATGGTCTAATTCTGTGCAATATCCAGCATTTATTCGCAATCCAGTTTTTCGTAGAAAAACCTTATTTGACTAACCAGATATCCACGTGCCTATCCGTACGAGTATGTCTTTCTGGACATTTGTTATTTTGACGGGAATCTTGAGCAACGCAGTTGAAACAGTAACACTTACGCAGACTGGATGCGCAACGGCTATCCTGAGCAGGATGAGATTTGAAGGCCCCAGATTCGTGGCTTTCCCTCGAGTTCAAGTGCTCCTATCATCAAAGGCCGTCCTGAAGAAGCGGTTACTGGAACTTGTCAATCAAAGATGCTTTTGCTAGAACAGATTTTGCTGCTACTAAAGCTGATCATTCCTAAAATAAATCATGTAATCAAATGGAAAGATGAAGTTAATACTCAGCCTTTTAGGAAAAATTACTTTCGTTGTCCATTCAGGTATCCTATTGAGGATTGTTACTATTGTTGAAAAATTGTAACTTCGGCTGGTATTTTCTGTAATTCCTCAATTGTCTAGTAATGGCCAACTTAACGGTGTCCCATCGCTTTCATTATACTCATTGTCAATGTTACCACACTAGCCTCCAAGGCAGTACTCCAATATTTGATACATAATATTGCCGATGATAAACTGCATATTTGTATATGAATATATATTTGCTGTATATGCTTCCAGTGGAATTGGATTTGGTTTGGTTGGTATGTATCGTTTAATGGACGCACTGGATGTTTAATGTGGGTATGTAGATCCCTGAGTTGCAATCCTCTAGTGATTAATACTTACAGATTTCGTACCCCTTCTGATAGCGATTTCGGTACCGTTTGTGGGCGACTCCACCGTGGGTGGAGAGAATTTTCCTTTTCCCCCTTGTCCACCTGTAATTAGTCCATATAGATACGAAACACGATTTAACGATTAAAATGGTACATTTTCTTTCTCTTAGCTTTTCAAATGTCACAGTATACCCTACTAAAGGTAGAAGTTTTGAATTTAACTTTCTAAACTGACTAATCATCATAACATTGTGGAAATTTCTTATGTTTGGAAAAGTCTTAAGATCTTCGAAACGAATACGCAAATTTAAAACTCGAGAATTCTGTAATTTGCAATAGAGTTTTGCCAATATCTAAGAGTGGGAAGTTTCGTCATTTTCGGTCACTTTCCATTAACTTGACAAGACATCAAAATTAAAAGAAATTGTGTGAGGGAAAGTAGCTGAGATCATAGAGGTTGGTTGAGGGAGGTTAGGGCAAACTTTGTATGTACGGCCCGTGTTATGTGCCTTATTCGTTTTATATATATTGTCGTCGAACTAAACTCAGAATGATATTCTTATCTTCAAAATCGCAGACTCAGCAAAGCCTCTGCAATTCCGTACTCTTTATTATAAATATCTATAGAAATGGCTGCATGATTTTAAAGTTTTAAAGTTGTAATCGATAGCTGAATTAACCGATCTCCAGCCTTGAATGCCTGGATTGGCCGTTTGACCACTGGTCAAGTCAGGCGAAAGCTTCCGAAACATACTTTTCAAGGTTTCTCATTTCAGCAGGAGGAGATAAATATTCATTTGTTCTCATATCTAAAAATTTGTTTTGGCATCAAATTTCATACTTAAAAATTTTTGTTACCTTGCACATTACATTTGCTTAATCTGTAAGAATTCTGAACTTTTCAACAAAATACAGCTAGAATCTGCTCGCTGGTATTCACGGAATGGATTTTTTGTCCTGTATCGTATATCGGCGTATATATGAAGATTGAAGGTAGACATAGTTTTTCACAGTGATCATTCAGTAGTCCTTGGGCATGGACTCGAGGAACTTGGGCTTCTATCTGCTTCACACTCAAATTTATAAGTTTAGTAATTTGTTACTTTTTCTGTTTGTCATGTTTATGACTATCGGTTCGTATTTTAGGTTTGTTCATGTAGTTGCTCTAATGTCTAACCAAGGAAGGTAGAAAGTGTTTTCTTCATCCAGATAGCTAAAA
Organism: Trissonchulus latispiculum; assembly: GCA_030248195.1. Lineage (NCBI taxonomy): Eukaryota > Metazoa > Nematoda > Enoplea > Enoplida > Ironidae > Trissonchulus > Trissonchulus latispiculum. Next base: position 6,305 of record JASAND010030597.1, on the reverse strand, counting down.
TAAAGTATATTTTTTCTGAAAGGGTATGATGATTGATAAGTCGTCTCGTGAAAAGAAATTTTTGAAATTTTGTAACTCAACTTGCTTTGCCAACTTCAACTTCAATTTGCCGACTTAAACTTCACCTTCAAACTGTGACGGTGTTATACGCCCTGAAAGATGGGCAAACGCCAGACCACGAGCGTTTCCGAAAATGTTTCCCCATGTACTGCATTTCATAGTTGACTGGCTGTTACTTGTAACTCACTCAACAGTATAATTTCGCTTGGATATGGAGGACCGACAATTTAATGTCAGTTTTCACCTTATATAAGTGGTTTATAAAAATTTGAAAGTAGATTTTTCCGGTGTTAAGTCGTTGTTGTCGTCTTTTGGGCAGCACTCCGCTGTGCGCAATGATGTTTTAGGTTTGTTCGTTTACTAATATTGTGTTTTCCTGTACAAGTAGGTAAGTTTAGCTAGGTCGACCATGATTCTTTTCTACTGACTGTAGTGACCACGGTGAGGACGCGCGCATTCAAAAGCTGTGGTATTTTACGGAAATATCTTGTTTTGAAAAGTCCAAAATAAATGCGCGTGCAAATTAGAAACTTAAAATTTCCGTAACATGCAAACTAGTTTTTCCTTATATTAAGTGAGGGATTGCAGTCATTTTCGGTCGCTTTCCATTGATTCTAAGGAGATTGGATTGGAAGATTGGAAGATTGGAAGATATTATGAAGAAACCCGCTGTGCAGAGAAGCTTATAAAGGGAGTTTTGGCTGATTTATTACGTCTATGTTGTGTGCTTTATTTGTCTTATATTTCATTCCTTTAATGTTATTCTTAACTTCAAATATCTGCAATCTTCTATACTAAATTTCTATATTATGTTAAACAGATGTATGATACTGTCATGAATGTTAGTCGCTACTCCTTACGCGATTGCTCCGACTTTTTGACAGAGTTACCTCATTTGACCGTTTCAGATGGCACTTTTTCGTGCCAAATAGCAAGCTTTGAAAATCCGAGCCAAAAGCCAGCAACAGGAACGGATTAATGGAGCTGTGAAGAATAAAGACGGATAAGTGAATTAGTTCCATTTGAGCTAAAGCTTCCAGGTTGGACTTCCCCAAATGCTTCCGCAAGCCAATAAACGATACTCGTAATCATAAAACAGGCATAGATCAGGGAAAACTGAAACAGTAACTTCAATTCTCGCTGCGATTGATCTGTGCTGACTGTTGTTACCCGTTTAGATACAAGCCTGACTTTTGTAAAGGTTGCAATATTTAGCACCAGTGCGGCAGTTGTACCTATGATGTCTTGTAGCTTACGTATATCAATCATAGTACCACCGCAAGATGCTGGTAGATAAGTAACGGTATAGGTTAAGCCGGGCACATTTACAACACAAGTGCAAGCGTAAAATGTAATGGTTATGGCAAGATCAGACAAGTAACTGACTGCTGATATGAAGGCCAAAATTTTTGGACTAAAGTATAACTCATATGTGGTGGGTAGGACCACTGCCAACAACCGATTTAGAGCAATGAACGGAATATGCGTTGTAGATGCATTGTTCAACCATTCCCACAGAAATCCCCAAACTCCAATGTATCCCAGCGATAGCGGTTCCTGTCCCAAAATCGCTGCCGGAGTCACAAATCCGAAATGCATGATCAGACAACCGATATCCGCGATGCCCATGCTAATCATCAGCACAAAATAAGTGTTACTGGAGTGCTGACGGCGATACCTAAGAATCACTCCAATCACAATGATGTAGGTAATTAGTAGTGTTGGAAAATAAGAAAATTTTGCGGGCCGGGCCGGCCCGCGGGCCGATGTGGTCCTTCGGGCCGGGCCGCGGGGCGGGCCGGCCTGGCCCGAGCCCGGCCCGCAGCCCGCGGCCCGCCACCGGCCCGCGGGCCGGTGGGGGGCCGGGCCACGGGGGCCGGCCCGGGGCCGCAAATTTCTACGGGCCGAACGGCCCGACGTCGCAAAAACGGCCCGAGCTGTTACCTAACTGATTTCAACTTGCTTTATGTCTAATTTCAACTTATTTTACGGCTATTTTTATGTCTTCCATTTTTCACAACAACAAATAGCAATAACAAGTGACCACTGGTCAGTCGATAATGTGTTTGGTAAACATTACATTGTTATGCAGAATTCCACACATTATCCACATACAAATCCAAGCTGTCGCTCCAGCTCCACTCTAAACCTTATGTTACAATTACGATTCCATTATTTTTCAAGATGCTGTCCTACTCTACTTTTTTTGAAGCTTTTCACTTCCTCAAACTAAATGTCTCTCGTGTTAAGTTTGTCCACGTGCTTGATTTTGACACAATGGTCTAATTTACATGACCAATAGTAGGGAATAAACTAAACCAATTTTCGTTTAGTTTGTATATTAACAAGGTTTTGGATGTTGGTTACGTTTCCAATTAGCAGTTAATTACAATCGAAAGCAAGAGCACTGCGTCTTAAACTGCGAACGATGCTCCCTTACATCAATACCAATACCATCAAACCTAATTATATAAGCGAATGTTTTCATTCCAATTGTTTTGCGACAACTGTTCATATATAAAAAGCTTCTACACCCTTCTCATAGACGTAACTTAAAATGGATTAGGTATATCCAATAAGTAGCCACCATATAACAACCTTAGACACCCAGATACCGACACAGCCCAATTCTAACGTCCACTATATATGTGTAATTAATCATCCTAAAACAAAGCCATTGAAAATTCGTAAATGAAACTTTAATTGTAGACTTGAAATTGCACCGAAATTTATGGAGAATTTGCCATTTACCGTGTAAAAAACCGGCCCGGCCCGCGGACCGCCACCGGCCCGCGGGCCGGTGGCGGGCCGCCTATTTGTAATCTTGCGGGCCGGGCCGCGGGCCGGGCCGTCGCCGAAAAATCCGGCCCGCCACCGGCCCGCGTCACAACTCTAGTAATTAGACCTACAAATGCGATCAAGTCCACGGATAAGAACCAGGCGACAACAAAATTGCTTCTTGTAAACAACGGGTGGCTGACGTTGTGCTTTCGGAGCATTGGTGTCGATGAAAATACCGCGAAATTTCTATTGACGAGAAATTTGAGAAACTGCCAGGAAACGGAGGCTAAACCGATTGATCAAACGGATTTGAACTCCAGAAATACTGAAAAAGAAGAGGGAAAGAATGTTAACTAATTTAGATGAGTTGTGATGCTTATGTTTAGGATTTAAATTAACTACGTTACAGGTTGGGGACAAATAACATATAATTCTACTGGGTATCTATTGTGAACAAAGGGAGCCGAAAGTTCCAAATCGAACAGTGGGAGGTTTTTCTTTAAGTTTGTCGAAGGGGAATTAATAACATATGATTGAAAACTTCTATAAGTGCCAAACTAAGAGTTAAATGAACATGGGAACATTGTTGTGGTCCCCCTGTTGCAAAACAGCAACAGTATTTCGTTTTGGTTGGTTTTTAACAGTTGAACTTCTATCAGTGAAGCCTGCGTGAGAAAGGACAGGACTGAAAAAATTGATGTAAAGTAACTGGGCTGGTTTGGATTAACTTTAAAGAATGTAACAAATTGTAAAACCTGTGAAAAACAACGAAGTAAAGATAATGCATTCGTTCTGTAAATTTTAACCATTTCTCCAACCCAAGCTTTTAGGTCAGTGTAGTAGAAATTCAGAATTCTTTGGAGATAAAATTAGATCTTAGCTGAAATGAAGGTTTTGTAATGTTAGTTTTGTACATAATGGACAGAATAAATTAATATTCCTTGAGCTAACAGTTTCCTACAAGATAGAAAGATTTTTTATTTCCCTTAGATCAGCAAAATGCTTTTCTTAGTTGGCTCGACAGCAACACACCATCACACTGAGAAAATCCTTGAAAACACGAAGAAATACCTTAAATGTCTATCTTTTTTGTAGTTCAACTTTGCAGATCAGTTGGCGTTCTTCCCTGCCAGCTTCTTCTGTTTCCCATTGGAAAGCAAATTAAAGTTAGTATCGAAAAGGTGACACTAGAAAATGTTTCTGCTAGATAAACGCAACACAAGTTGCGCTAAAAGCTTTACAAGAATTAGGAAAATACAAGTAAATATTTCTTATTTTGCCTGGGTAGATCCGATACTCAAATCTTCTGCCAAAGCGCTCCAGCACTGATCAAATATCGCCGGATAGCGAGACTAATTTATTACGCTGATTTCAACCTTCAGTTTTCGTGTGAAACGCTGATACTTAATTACAATTATAGTCCCGTTGTTACTTGCGTAGAAAAATGACTATGCCGATGTTATGCTAAGTAAACGAGTCTTGACTTTTCCCAGGGTTTACAATTCGATAGTATATGCCTATTCTCTCCCCTCGTGCCTACTTATAAAAATCCTAAGATAAGATGGAAATTATTATAAATTTGCCAAATACTGATATTCATTTTAAAATCTTGAACATAACAAAACTCAGTCAATCTTCGAAACTACTAAAGAAATCTTAGAACTTACGTGTCTCAGCCGCCTAAATCAAACAGACCATAAATCACTATCATCCAAACACACTATGACATCAACGCACGCAATCCCGATTCTAGATTTGAATTTCCAAGTAACTCCATATTGGAAACTACTAAATTAGCTAACTTTAAATTCGCCTTACTGCTTGAAAAGAAATCTCAAACAAAAGTAAGAGAATCTCAACGAATTTACCACACTTAAAAATTCGGTTCAGAATTTTCAAAAATTATAATAATTTTACGATAGTAGAAGAGGAATTTGACCACGATTTCAGGACCTCTAAGATTTGATCGAACACTGACATACTGTTTCAACGGCATGAATACCCTTATTCCATGTCTGGCTTTTGTGGCAAACTGCGATAGCCGTTCCTAGGCAAGTGTACCTTGAGTACCAGGGGTGGGGGTGCGAGGGGTCCCCTCCCAACAAATGGACAAATTACGACCCCCACCTTCGAACTGTTGGATTTTGATTCCCCACCCCAAATGGCCAAATCCCAGACCACACCTACCCGAACTTGCCAAACCCCGCCCTTGAAATTTTCAAAATTTTGCTTTAAAAGTGGAATGAACTCAAAATTTGTTGCAAAAAGTGCAAGTTTTTTCGAAGAAATGACCAATGAATGCTGTAATATTGCTGATTTTTAGTTGACTATTTTTAGCTAAATCGGAGGTCAGCTTCGGAAGCCCCCGCCCCACCCCCCTCCTGTAAAAACAGCCTGGCCCACTCCCCTAAATTTATATAATGTTTTTATAATTTTTCCTGACTCCACCCCAGCTAACCTGAAACCGGCTGACCCCGCCCACGCAAACTTCCGCTACCCCCACCCCCAACTTTTTCTAAAGATACAGCTATGTTTTCCGTGGAAATTGATGTCTTTTTGAGTTTTATCAACCAGCATTTGTCCTTTATTTGTTTGTTAACTTTACGTTACCTATGTTTGTTATGTATTACGTTTATGCTACGCGCCACCTTTTCTTTGCGGAAATCATGGTATAACATGCACTGCAGGTCGTTCTAACAACCGCGCCAACATAGTCGCTGACTGTGGTGTTTAACATATGACATATATTAACATATAACATATGACGTCCTCGGAAGTCCGGTATACTTCCAGTCCTAGTATGACATTGTTTCTCACCATGTCAAAGTGGATGACCATCCATTAAATTCCACAGTCACAGTTATTGTGGAACAAAACAAATCCACAGTCTACCTGAAGACTATAAGAAGAAATTAAAAGGTAGTTTTTGTTTTCCGCGAAAGTCGCTAGCAGGTATAATGACTGAAACAAAAGAGTTACGTTCTGAGTATTGATATAATTATGCATCATGTAAATTGCTTCGCATTCAAGACTCATGGTTTTAGAATTTCAACTAAATGCTGACTATACTAGTAAGCATGAACTTTGTGATTGGTTTTATTGACATGGATTACTTTGATTACGTCTTAGTTTCTGGCACCTGTAGAGAATATCACCAATATACCTTGGTTATTCAGGCCTCTCTACAGATATTTTCCTTAAGATTAAGTTATACATATGAGTAATCAGGGTACAATACCCATATCTACTACAATCAAGGTAAAGGAGACGAATAACCTCCCATTTCACTCCCTTAGGACATACATTATCCGCATATAGCGGGAACCTCATGCTGTCACTGTAGAATTGTAACGCAAGAGGCTGACTGTAACGGTCAACCTTTTCGTTATTTCAATTATTACAACATCAATCTACTTAGCTAATAGTTGGCTTGCCTAGTCAGCAAGCATTCCTCCACGTGTGTA